>JAHWFP010077658.1:16961-28458 GCA_023313725.1 Lithobius niger
TGGCTGTGAGTAGCTCAAGCGTCAGACGGCCTTGACAGTAGTGGCCACCTAAGGCCTTCAGATGCTTGAGCTACTCACAGCCAACAGAGCTATCTCAATCGGCTGCGAGTCAAAATAGATAATCACCATCTGTCGGCATTAATTTCTAAGCGATCCAGCAAAACAATGACGGTCTCCGTATCGTGTTTTGGTGATGCAGTAGTTAAAATTGTTGTATCAGACGTACGTAATGTATTCCTACCGCAATTCTTGTGTTGAGTTATTGTGTAAGTGATCCAAAAGTAAAACATGTATGTCAAAATGGATGTAATTGCCCCTTAAGAATTAGCAGTTCCTGTTCAATCATTTTGATTACTTACTACCGTAAATCGTGTATTAAAAGCCCAGTTGAAGCTAAAGCCCACCCCCTAAAATGCTGTAAAGTCAAAATCATGAAATAGTGGAGCCCACCCCTCAAATTGTCATTTTCTACGAAACATTACTTAAAAGTTACATGATGTGAATAAAGATAATACTGCTTGCTATGTTTACTGGCCCCTTCTCCCTCCCTCCTTTAGCTCCTAGCACCTGCACAAAACAAGGCATCTCTCACCTAAGACTCCTCCCTTCTTCACAGCAATTAAAAGGATGTACAAATTTGTCTTTCAGAGATCGTTCAAAAGCTTCGAATTTTCTGTAATAGATATCCAGAAAGGTTAGAAAATTGGTAATGCTTGATTTAAAGCCCACTCCCTTATTTTTGCCAAATTAACTGCATAAGCCCATGGGCGTTTAATCCACGATTTACGGTAATTGTAATTTCTTAGCATCAACTTATTAGCAGCAAATTGATTGCGACGTAGAAAGACAAATTTCGATCGCTTTAAATTATCGCTGGAAGCCGTACTTCCCGCTTGGATCGCGCAAAAAATAAGTGTTACTTTTTTTTTTTTTAAGAAATTTTGACGAGCCTTTTAAGTCAGCCGAAGCAATTAATGCTTGTATGGCTGAACCGGCTCAATTTTGAACATTACCAGATTTTTAGAGAAGAAGAAACATCTGGTAAAAGGACGTACCAGCCCGGGGATTCGATCCGGGAAACCTCCAATCATCGTCGGGGCCGAAGATTGTCCAGAATTCGCCAGAATACATCGCATAGCCGCTGAAGGAGCATGGTAGCCTCTCACGCTACCCTGGTCGGCAGTCCTGGCGGGGACTTTGCAAGGTCCCCTTTCCAAGGGTTCGACCAAATCCGCCAACCTCCAGCAACCAGGCTGAGCTCTCTCACCACTCAGCCACGATGACCACGAGAGCAACACAATGGTGTGTTTCTGACTGAATTACGCAAACACTGTAATGTTGCCATTCGTTCTGCTGAATCTGCCTGCTATGCTATGATAGATCGACAAGAAATCGGCACGGATGACGTTTCTCCACTGATCGGCTCAAGATCGGATTGGAAGCAAAACTGCTGATCGGTACAGCCTTAATAATAACACTAACACGTCGGTACAAAATCGGCAAATGGAAACCCACAGAGCTTACTGCACCACTAATGAGTTTGATTGGTGTGGTACACTTTTGTTTGGTTTGGAAGTGTTCAGTGTTCAGCTCATTTAAGGTTTGTTCGGCTCGGATCTGAAATTGGTGTTCGACACAGCCTTAAACAAGGCTGAATAAACCTTTGCAAGTAAAACTGGGGACCCACCCCACAGTCAGGCATTTAGAATGAGCACAATATAAACTTGTCACTTACGATGTAAGCCCATACGGGTAGTACTTTTCTTAATAATTCAACACGTAAACAAGCAATACGACAAGCAATATCCTGTTATTTTTTCCACGCAAATAGTTCAAGCAGTAACAGAGTCAACACAACGTAGTCCACAACAGCTTTAAGCAGTCAAATATTGTGTCACGCATAGGGGTCGTATGAATATTTGCATCTTTGTCTGTGTAAGAGCATATTCAAGTAGGATTATGTCTCATACAAATATTCGCTTTAAAAACATATTACATGAACTTTGCTGACATGTGTATATAAATATTTTTTTTTATTTAGCCTTATTTTTCTGTAGCCTTCTTCTCGAAACCCTTCTTCCTTTACCCTTTTCCCCCAACACTATAGTGGGAATGGTCCCCATGGTCTCTTTAAATAAAATATGGAACTGTATCATTTCCAGTTAAGTGATATTTCAGCTTTACTTGAAGTAACCTTTGTCACTTACCGAAGGTTACTCTCCACTTGACACTTACCAAACATTCTCAATAAAGGCTTTGTGCTCTTCAGGAACTGTAACCGGACTTTTGGTATATGATAGTTCATCCCCATCAACAGTATCTGCTGATAATACTTGAGACTGTTGTTGATGGCGCTGCACAAGTTGTTCTCGCAAGCGAGTTTCATCTTGAGGTAGTAACCAAGGGATTCCTTTAAGACAAAGAGAAAAATGTCGAATCATGGCAAACAGGATGCAAAGCAGACAGTTGAACCTAGGTTACACGCCTATAACGCTAAAGGGCTTATACTGTTGAAAATAAGATAAAATAGTAAAAATAACATGTGCTACCCCCGTGTATAACGATACCCTATGATGTTAAATTGCTTGCAACGCTGCATCTTGTGGAATGATGTATCAAGATCTACCTCATTATTCAGGGTTCATACTTTCTAATCTTAACCAAATTCAACAACTTTACCAGATTTTGCCAGTTTCAGTAGTTTCATTTTCCATGCCATTTTCCAGTATCAGCAATTCCCTTTTGCATGCATTGCGTGAGCTGAATGAGTGGTCATGGAGCAATAAGGGAAAAAAATTGGCAATTTCTATAAAAATGATTTAAAAATTAATATGCCCATTAGGGATGTGCGAGTAGAAAAATTTTAATTCGAGTCGAGCCAAGCCGAGTTTACAGCAGAAGATTCGAGTATCGAGCCGAGTTCGAGTATTTGATGGAAATATTTTGTTTACAAGTTTCTCTTTAATTTGTTAAGATAATAAGAACAAAGATGGTGCTTAGCTGACTGTGTGGGTCATGGTTTTCCAGTTTTAAGGACATAACTTGAAAATGGTTTCAGTTACTGATTTTTAATCTGCACCCCTGGAAAGCTCTCGCTGAGACGATCGATTTTGTATATTGGAATGTCAAAATCGGTCAAAAATTGGCAAAGTTATCGCATTTTCGCCGGATTCGAGTTTTTCGAGTACGGACGCGAGCAGCGAGCCGAATTCGA
The DNA here is from genome assembly GCA_023313725.1 of Lithobius niger. Taxonomy (NCBI): domain Eukaryota; kingdom Metazoa; phylum Arthropoda; class Chilopoda; order Lithobiomorpha; family Lithobiidae; genus Lithobius; species Lithobius niger. The sequence goes on from JAHWFP010077658.1 coordinate 20,176, forward strand.
GTACAAGTTTCTTACTCGGCTCAGCTCGAATTTTTCGAGTATCGCACATGCCTAACGCCCATGCTAAACACAAAAATAGTGGAAATCATGGAAAAAGCACTAAACTTTGTTGGGAATCGAAAGAGAAAACTAGCGTAGGCCTAAGGCGACTTTTTTTTCACCTGTGAAATGTTTTTCCAGTAGTAATATCAAGGGAGCGTCGTTTTTTATCGATAACTGCGCTCGAGTTGTAGTTGAAACGAGAATATACCATCTCCTTTAAAATAAAAACTTCCAACTTACATAATATTGCCTGGTTGTACTGCAGCAATTTTTTGCTTAAATTCATAATTCCTCTGGCAACAAATGACAAAGTCTACAATCACCAAATGCATTCGTTGGTTCGTACATTGTTCGTAGAAGTGGTACTTTCTACCTCCACCATAATGGATAAAGCAGTTTTGTTCCCCCAACGATCCATCACAGACTTACCGAAGTAACTTGCAGTGAAAGCAGACGATTATTGTAAGCCGAACATTAATATCAGTCATGGCGCATCAACCAAAGTAAATACGTGTTTTATTTTTAATGAAAATGTTGTTTCTTAGATTTGAAATACCGTATATCGTGTATTAAAAGCCCAGTCCTCCCTTCTACACAGCAATTAAAAATGATGTAAAAATTGGTCTTTCAGAGATCGTTCAAAAGCTTCGAATTTTCTGTAATAGATATCCAGAAAGGGTAGAAAATTGATAATGCTTGATTTAACGCCCACCCCCCTTCTTTGCCAAATTAACTGCATAAATCCGTGGGCGTTTAATCCACGATTTACGGTAGAATGTGATCCTCAACAATACTAAGTTTTAAGACAATTATTAATGATTTATTTTCAACTAATTACGTTTCATTTAGGTACCGCATATAATTTTGTCAGTACTGCGGTTACTTCTACCGCTGCAGTTTAGTGTTGTAATATTAGCGGCGATTAAGAGAACTAGTCGTTTCGGTTTTTATGCTCGGGCGAAAAAGTAATGGCAGACTGTTTGACCTTGGATGGTCTAATTGATCGTTCCAACGGAACGTTTTGTTACCATGGTAACCATAGAATATCCGAGCTTTGCAGGGAAGCTGACTCGTGCTTCACTTGCACGAGCAATGATTCTGGATTTCTGGTATGTCGTTATTTACCAGAGATTTGTTAAATGGAGTTCTGTCGGGCTTGCGTTATGCGGCAAGGACCAGAAAGACAATCAATTTGATTGTAAAAAAAGATGGAGGTAGGAATCCGACAGTCAATCTGATATAATACAGTGTGCTGGTTTAATCCGTGTTAAGGAGGCGTGATTGGCTGGTGGCTGTTGATTACTGGCTTCCCAGTGGTTAAGTAAGACGTATGACGGTTTGATACCCTTGAGAGTGACGGAGTAGAAAGAAAGGCACAACCTTCTATCAATAAACCCTCCTGGACCTTTCCCCACAAATGCCTTGCTTATATTTTTAGAAATCTGGTTACCAAGTAGAGTCTTTTAAACCGATCTTGATCCTACGTGACCTCAAATACAACGTATGGGAGGGAGTTGTTGTAGTATTTCCGCATCAAGAGGCCGGCAGGTATCGGATACCACACTCTGCTCTATAGAAACGACTTACTTTAATTCAATGTTAGAAGCATAAGAACTCAAATTCCTATATGCCTTCTAACAAAAAAGCCGCAGTTTGAAGCACCAAAATAAATACACAATATCTCAAAACGGGAAGAAAATATGTCAATTTTCCGCACATTTTTGACAGTTTGCCTGGAGGATGATGAAGTACGTCTCCCAACTGTCTTTGTCAGGCTCTATTTTGAGATTTTACTGCTACTTTGAATCACATCAGTCCGTTTGTTTACCTTCGAACCGCGCGGCGGCCGTGGCCTTTTGGCGCTTCGATTTTCCAAACACTCTCAGTACAGTAGAGCCTCGATTATCCATCGCAATTGCGACTGAGGGGTGTCAGAAAATAGAAAATGACGGATAACCGAATTTATATTGTAATCTGAAGCCCTTTAAGGTATGAGACTAACTAAATTGTCGGTGCACTCGCCTTAGACGAGTTGTAAAATTCACTAGGGTCAAAGAGCAGCAAATCAAGTTAAGCTTGATTCATTTTTAACACGGGGGTTAAATAGGGGACGAAGTGGCTGGCTGGGTAGCGAGTGCTTTAAATCAGCTTCTGCGATTCATAACTTGGGGAAGGGTGTCGGTTGACCGAGTATGTCGGTTCAGTGATCGTCAGATAATCGAGCTTCTAGTGTAGTTAATTCTATAGCAGAAAACCAACAATTTAAGTTCTCTGCTTCTTAACTCCAATATTTCACGATTTTGACCGCACATGATTTTAGGAAAAGGGCTTTCGATTCACGTGGACAGTTAATACACGATTTACGGTATTAAATAAACTGCCAATGCATTAGCCTGATACGTTGGCTTCCTACTAGGGGACTACAACTCTCGAAAAATTCGAGTCGAGTCGAGCTCCGACTTGGGCTCAAGCTCGACTCGACCCTTCTTACAAAAGTTCAAATGTTTCAAGTATTTCGAGTTTGTCATGTAAAACGTTGCAAAAATCAATAAAACTAGTTAATTAAAAAAAATCATCTTACATTCTTTGTGTTAAAGAGTTAATAATTTATACGTTTAACCTACGATCGAAACGTAGCGAGGGTTGACCGGATATTTCAACGCATGTTCTGTGGCAAGCACTGAACCTGGGATTACTTGTATGCACTGTTTTAAGGTGGAAGCTAAATACAAGATAACGAACGCGAGAGCTGGAATGGTTTCGGTCCAGAGTATTGAGTTGTCACAGAGCGTTGCAGATGTCAATAAAATTTAAAAAAAAAAATAAAAAAAAAGTTCGACCATTGAGAATGTTTAACAAAAATGCGGGTAAGACTCTTGACAGAGCGCGCTAATAGACTCACCTTTCTGCATGCAAACTTACACTATGGCAGATTAACAATTGTACAGAGTGGCCTACAACTTGGCAGTTACACTGATCTTAAATTAAAAGTTTTGAAAAACTCGTAACTATTCTGCGTGAAAACTTAAAGAGTAATGAATGTAAAGAGTAGCATACAATTTTATATTGTAAATTTGCAGCTAACATTGAAGGTGGTTGAAGAGTAGCCTACAATTTTGTACTGTAAATTGGCAGTTAACATTGAGCTTGAATTAAAAGTTTTGGAAAAAATCGAGACTCGAATCATAGGCCAGGTACTCGATTCAAAGTCAAGTTATTTAGCTCGCACACCCCTACTTTCTACCGGTGAGAAAGTCTTATCAAGGCAAAATGGTCAACTTGAATTAATAATATTATTGCAAATTTTAGCTAAGTTTTGACAAAAAAAGCACAAAAAATAATTGATGAAGCTATGCGAAAGAAATTTTTTTCCCTCGCTTGGCCAAGGAGAGGATATTTACAAAGCAGAAATCATAACCAGAAATAAGGCCAAAAATTCTTACATTCATCTGTACCTCTAACTAATAGCAAATCCTATTCAGTTAACATTTTCTATAACTGGCATGGTAAAAGCAGTACAAAAAAAATACTCACCGTCTCGAAACAATTTGTTGAAGTCGAAGCCTAGTGACGCTAAAAAATCCATACTCGAGCTCTACATACAATAAAGAAAAACATACTTGTTATCAGTTGTTATTGTTAAGTATTTAGGCAAGAAATTAAAACGTAAAAGTCAATTCACATATTTCTGCCTTTTGTAAGCAAAAAGCTGCGACCCATATTGACGCACGTAAACCACACTTTATTATCGAAATATTTTCTTCAAAATGCAATCTGTGGTGTATAAGTGGATATGAAGATAACAGCCATAATTATTGACCGGTATTGACATTCAAATTTTTGCCAGCTTTCGAATAGTGCAAATGCAGGTTGATACCTAGAGCTGTTTTGAAGTTATTTACAAAAAATAATAAACCTGCATTTTACACCACCATAGTTCGCCAAAAGGGTAAAAAAAACCTTGACTAGATGGCATTTTTAGTCATATAAAGGGCTTGTCTGTTGATTAATTTCTGTTTCTGCAAAACTTACATCACTTCCGGTGACGTTCCTCCGTCTCTAACTCGCGCCTGTACACTACTGTCTTCTGCGGTAATCTACCCCAGAAACAGGGATATGGGCGAGAACTCTAGGCAACACAGTTTGTTTCATCAGATTCTACTAGGAGAACTATGATTCTCCTGTGAAGCAGTCTCATCATTTCTACTTCGCAGAATCCTCCTCACTGTGTTATCAAATGGGATAGATTAGGAAACGAGGCGTTGCCAGCCAACCTACCTGAAAATTAAATGCGATCCTGCAGCTGCTGTAGCAAAGAAACTCCCAACCCCGCGATCAATTCCTGCTGGTAATGGGTGGCACACACTTTAGGAGACAACCAGTTGGCAATGGCCATGATTTCCGAGGTGGAAATACAGCACCCCGCAGCCACCAATGTAACTGCTGATCGCACTGAGTGGGCTCGGAAAAGCCCCATGTCCACCCAGGCAGTCGTAAGCAAGTGGGATACCCCATTTGGTAAAACACGAGGAGGATTTTGCTGAGTAGAAAGACAAAAGTTTTTTCGATATTCAAAAAAAAATACTCTACCTGACAAAGAAACCTCAAGTCTGGAGCCTGTCTAGTATATGGACGAGGAAAAACATAAAAATTGAATGCTTTGGTCTCGTACCTGAAACAATAACGAAAACTAAGACAAGAACGCAATAGTTCTATAAAACATAAATGATGAAGCTTTATCAGCGAGATCCATGTAAAGAAAATAAGCAGTGTCAAGAAAAAAAAACATCTCAACACAACACAATCACAAATAAGAAACAATGTTCCTTGAATTTTCGGTGGAAAATTGAATATGGAAGAATAAAGATGTAATAAACACTTCCACAAACTTTGTCCACCTTTTTTACTGAACGATAAGTGCAGAGACGGCAAAACTACTGTGAAAGGCTTTGACAATCAACCTCCAAAACAGAACTATGCTTTTAATACTGGAGGCAACAGCAAAAAAATCACCGAATTTTATTAACACTCACATGGACTTGATGAAGAAGCGACTGTAAGGGGCGTGCCAGATAAAGATTGTCGTCCGTGACAACCGTCTCCTGAAGTCAGGACTATCGAAAATTTGCAAGATACGGTGGAGTCGATCACAATTGTAACGCTCAAATTCAAAAACAAAAATACACACTGTACGGTATTTTGCGAATTTTCGATAGGCCTAATAGTCCGAGTGGTGTTAATTTCGGTCTCTCCTATCTTCTTCAGGCTTCCTTTCTTGTTTCCACGCATTTTCAAAAACACTGGCACTCATGACAAGGTAAAACAGAAGCAAGCACAAGAAAGGAAGCCTGAAGAAGATAGGAGAGACCGAAATTAACACCACTCGGACTATTAGGCCTATCGAAAATTCGCAAAATACCGTACAGTGTGTATTTTTGTTTTTGAATTTGAGCGTTACAATTGTGATCGATTGATTTCGAACATTCAAAGTAGAAGATGGTTCATTTTATACGGTGGAGTATCTTTGACTTTGAAATTGTGGATGGTGATGAGTGAAAAGTACCATAGTTGCAGTTAGCAGGTGTGTTGCTACTTAATGATTAAACATTGTTTTCAATAATCTAAGTCTCCAGTCTGGTGAAGAGGCTAGTAACAATGTTAAATGCTTGGTTGGATAGCCATTGTAATTCTGCACACAACGACACAAACAGCTTGTTTTAAGCTAGTACGGTTCCCGAGGTACGTCACCTTCAGCATCACGGTTTGTTAAGCAGTCGCTGTTATGGCCAGTAGGGCTAAAAATCAAGTCGCCACCTGCTGAATTTTCCTCACCATTTGGAGAGTGGCGACTGACATTGGATTGATCACACGTTCACGAATTTAACTATAAAAACTTAATGCAACTCAGTACTATTAAAGTTCAATATCGTCAGACTTAGGAGCAACAATTTTAGAGCCTCTGGTGGGACCCGAGTGCAACTCGACAGCTGAACAGCGCAAACTGCACCCCTTTATTTTGAGCACTGGCCTTTAAGTATTTTATTTCAATTCAAGCACTTTCTCTGTATCTTATAAATCCTGAGCGAAAATGCAATGTAGGTTTTTACTTTTAATGTATGCTTGAAATGATGAGAAAACAGTGCAAAAGATGCATTAGTCAAAGTCGAAGCACTCTAGTTCAGTTGTATGGCAAATTTTCGATGATGTTTTCATACGTGATGGTAAAAATGCAACATTCATCTTCTTTGGGCTTCTTCCTATGTGTTGGGGAAACTTTCTTTACATGCTTGTCAACAAACATCTAAACAAAGTTTCCCCAACACATAGGAAGACACCTGGATAGATGAATGTTGCATTTTTAACATCATTCATGAAAAGTTCATTGAAAATTTGCCATAGCAACTGTACTAGATGACTACAATTTTGACTTAAGCATATTTTGTTTTTGCACCGTTTCCTTAAATCCTGAGTACTATTCAAGTTAATTTTTCCACTCATCTTCATCCGAAAACGTTTAAAATATGCTTTACTCAGCAGATTTTTCTACATTCTTTGATTGTCTTAGAAACAATCTTTTTTTTTTTCATGTCTTTAGGCTACTTTAGTTGTTACAAGTAAAAGCTTATTTTACCTCTCTTTTTCTTTGTTGTAGTTAAATGTACAGAGACCAAACTGAACAAGTAAAAAGTCCATACCACCCTACAAGAAAAAATAATTGTCGTAATTATTTATCTTTGTCGAAAAGATTATAATGTAAATGGCTCATACACATCGAAATCTTGACCAGTATGAAAGATGGAATGTAACATTTAACTTACCTCTCTGAGCTTGTCATACCTTGTTGCTGGCGTGTCATAACCGTGTAAAGACTTGCCATTGTTTAAACCTAAGGAAGGAATTGCAAAATATGTTGTAATGGGGATGAGTCTGATTGTACTGCTTTCTTTTGCAATCAAATTTGTTATTAGTACAAAATTAAAAGATAAGTAATTCATTGCTTGATGCATGAGACCAGAGTACTCAACTGAATGTTTAAGCTTGTGCGCGTTTTTGTTTGTAGATAAAGAAAACACACCGCACAACAGCAAAAAAAACATACACTAAATTTAGCTAAATTCAGAAGGCCTGTAGATTGTATTTCATCGAGATGACGTTAACAGGATTGCAATCAAAGCACTCCAGAACTCTCCAAGCCAATAATAAATATTTCCCGAACCTGTTATGAAGTTCACGTTGAGTCAACATGGTCTATGTGGTTGTTGGTTGTAGATATGAAATTTAGGAGGTCGAACCCCAATGTTATCCTTCAAATGTTTTTTGGACATATTCGTTACTTCATGGCACATGGCACTAAGTTATTCATAATATGCTACTAGTAGTGAAAAGTTATAAGAAAAGCACGAAGTTCACAATCTCGATTCTCGAAGCAAACGTGAACAATGTAGATATTACTTCAATTGGTTAATCTAAAAATGGTAATTTTCTAAATTTCAGCATTATTGGCTTACATAAAACGGACATTGCTGCCTGCCACACTTCTTTGCTACAGCAGGTACAACCTCAATAAACTGAAAGACGAAATCAACAACAGAAGCAAAGTAGCAGGCTCTTCCATAATCGAGCGAATCAAGCCGACATTGAAATAGAAACAAAACAGTGTTGTAATGCCTCAACCCAAGCAATCAACTCATGTCTGGAACATAAAAATACAAACATGCAGTCTTGTTTAACAGGAGAGAGTTAACTTCACATTTTAGCCCTTCACCCATAAGCAGAGTTTACAAGTTGATTGATGAATGAAGATATGATGCAGAACTATGCCATCTAATGCCTATTAAATTATAATTATAAATTATAATTAGGCAACATTAAATTATAAAATTGTTTATCCCAAACTAAAAAAAACAGCATCCCTTGAAATCAAGCTGCTCTCACCCGTAAAGATCCCTAAACAGACCGTTTCATCCTTGTTTGATTAAATTCTTGCTGCAATTAATAGGCCTAAATGTGGGTGCCTAACTTTCAGTACAATGGAGCCCCATGCATGCAATCGTATTTGCCTTCTAGCTTGCTGAAGCCAATGTGGCTACCAAAAAATACGATTAAAATAAAATTATTAAGAACATGCCGACTTGTTGATCATTTCATGTAACCTTGCAACGTCTTCAATACATTAAAAATAGTGAAAAGACATCGATTCGCTCATGGTTTAATTAGCCTACTTGGATTAAAAGAAATAAT
>JAHWFP010077665.1:0-12369 GCA_023313725.1 Lithobius niger
GGAAACGTCAAAAATACCTCCGACCAGTCTTTGGAAAAACGAATATGCATAATTACTGAAGTAAGTATTTGCAGGTAGTAAGAAACTACATACATAGCAAAGCAAATGTCGCTATCACTCCTTACATGCCAGCGTACCCAGGATGACGGCCAGCTCTTATAGCGAAGGAGGTACGGACATAAGCTTTAAACAAAACACTTCCAAACTCTTTTGACGATACAGAGCAACATTTATCTATTTGACATACACATAACTTACAATTCCTTGATAAATGTGAGTATCTTTCTCTTACCAAGGGTGACCACAGACAACAGCTGTTTAATGACTTTTGAAAACCAGTTTTCATAGGTTCATCGCTATCGATTTTTAGATTCTCGGACACAAACATACTCTTCATTCTCGTTTGAGGTTGTCAGATCACTTACAATCACGAGATTCACTGCGAGACCATAAGACTCAAACATAGGACTGTGCAAAAATCGAAACTTTCGATTTTATTTCGATTTTATTACGTTGTTGAAATCGAATAGAATCCGTCCAAATCAAAATCGAAAAATTCGATTATCGTGGAGTAATGAAATTCCCAACGATTAACAAGATTCCCACTGAGTAACGAGATCCCTGTGACGAGATGAACGATTTTCGATTTTGTGACATTTTTTTAATGAACACACTTAAATAAAGTTTAACATAAAAATTAGAATCAAGTAAAGCATTAGCTTTAGTCAAAAGTTTGTAATGACTTCGTTTTATGCGGCAACTATGTACAGTACCATTGTAACCATTACTAAAATAATGTAGCCATTGCCCTAAAACATGTCCTAAAATTGCGAACAGTAAGATTTCGTTTTAGACTCCAGTGTACGTTTAAAAATCAACTAAGGGGCAATAATTGGCCAAACTTGCACAATGTATGAATTTAATTTGATTAAATAAAATCTAAGGATGGTGATATTCATAAGATTGGGTGGAGGGGGGAGGGGAGTGGAAGCTTGATTTCCAACTCTCTGTTAAGACTAAAATGTACCGTAGTTTTGTGCAATATATGAATACACCACTCAAGTTCATAAGTATTGGAGTAACACAGTATTGTAGTTTACAGGCATGTAATTACTGAAACTTGATAATTTTTTTAAAGGCTAGCCCGTATAAATACAAATTGAAAGAAAGGTTTAAAATCGAAAAAGGAAAAAAAAATTGAATTTCGAAATCAAATAATAATCGAAATCGAGGTGTTTTTCCCCAAAATCGATCGAAATCGAATCCAACCCAAAATATTGAAACCGAAAATCCCTACTCAAATACTGCAATTTCAACGGGAGCGGAAGGTGCAATTAGGTAATAAAACTCCACTGCAAAGCATTCCCCGGTGAGTTATAGCACATGTCCTAGCTGCTAATTACTTCCCCTCCTCTTGCCAATCGCAAAGCGTCGCATTCCCAATATAAGCTACTCTAGCCTTCTGCAAGAAGGGTGAATATCAAGTGAAAGTTATTTATGGGGTCAGTCATGAAAGAGACGCTGACAAACAGTTATCACGTTCAGGTTTCAAGACAATGTCCCTAACAATTTACACTCCATGTGACAAAGTCATGTGCAGAGTAGTCGATGTGAAATCCTTGGACAAGATGGTCACAAGACGTAACAGACGAGTAACAAACTACAACTGACTGTATTCAATGTGTGTGACCACTGAACTGTGGACGTTAACAGTGAACTACACATAAGCATTCCCTGTGTCTACACGATGCAACACAACTGTTGGTTACCTGCTATTCGTACAAGTTAGATCCTTATACGGTAAGCCAGAATACTCACACTCTTACACTAACACTGTGCAACTGCACATTGTGATGGTCTCTGCTTAATAACTATGTTTAAATTCCATCAGGTTCAAGATATATTTAAAAAGCACATATTTACTAAGCACAATACTATAAAGGGTTACGCAGCAAGAAAATATAGTCGAAAGTTATCTTGTTAAATTGATAGGTCGAGTAATTAATGTTTTCAAAGGGCAGACCTTCCTTCCTCAAACATCACCAGGGCGCTCTTCGGAACCAAATGTTTAACAAGTTTTTTTTTATTTTTTTTTATTTTTTACGGTTACCACACTCGTAGTGTATTGCATTATGAAAAACCAAATGGAAAACCTCATTGCTACTTCACCAACATAAAAGTCCTATTCACACCTGAAATCTAATAATTCCCAACTAGTCACGATCATGGATACCAAGTGGCCAGCATGCCAGGCTTACACGTCACAATAACGATTTCGAATTAACATGGTACAGTAATTCATATTTTGGCAAAGATTTCGGCAGGAAGGAGGGCTAGGTCCAGGTGGACCGTCCTTCTGCCAAGGTTACTTTGACACAAAATGAAAGTCGACAGACGAGATCAGTTTTACGTATACCTTTCAAGGCGGCTTGAGAATCAAGATTTCTATCGCAGGAACGTTGTTTACTTTCTAAAGTTGGCGACGTCAGTTTCAGCTGGATTTCTTCAATTTTTTCACGCAGAACACACTGTTCAGTCTGTAAATAATTTACAAAGGTATTAACAAAGACAAAAAAAACTATCTGCATAAAAGCTTTTGTTAAGGCCCAGGCCCGCAGCCAGACCATCACCACACATAGCATGTGTGTTAGGTAAAATTCTAGCGTGATGGGACATTTCACGCGTCCATTTGAAAAAACCCCAGAAGATTGACGTTTTACCTGTGAAATGTGGGAATGGCTCTAGCATAACTAAGTGAGTTTTATCCAACCATCGTACTTGAATGTTCGTAAAACAGGAAGTACAGAAATGCAACACTGAAATAAAAAAAAAATCAATACGAATCAATGTTTAAAAAAATTTTCGATCGGCAGTTAATTTTAAATTTTTAGTTACCTACCTATTGAAAATTTGCGAACATTGAATCGTATTGACTTTTTGAATTTGAATGTTGTACATCAGTACTTCATGGTGTGTTCTAGTCCATTTATTTTTAGATTATTTTCTACCAGAAAATAAAGTGAATTTTTTTTTGTTTGGAATTTTTCTCTCCCCCCCCCCCTCCCCCCAAAGTATGGTTGTCATCTTTTTTGGATTCCCAGTTCCTGGTCATGCCATGGGTAAGGTTAAAACTCTGGCTACATACGCCCTGTTCAGGCCCAACCACTCCAAGAAAATAATTGCCAACTAACCTTCTGTTGCAGAATCATATCTGCCAAAATCAGCTCATATTTCGTGCTTGCGTATTCCGCCTTCATTTGTACAAGCCACTCGTGAATTGCACTGAATAAACTGTAACCTCTGAAATTGCAAGGTGCAACCAAATACATTTTCTTCTACGACGAAATCTACCAGCTACAAGCAGACCATAATTTGGAACCAAGAAACTTACGTAATGGCCAAATGCTTAATCTCTTCTATGATGGGTACAGCAGGAATGGCTGGTTCGTTGTTACGAATTACTAACGGTGGAAGAGCTATTTCTCGCAACACGATGGGTGTATACCTGATTGCAAAGAAATAAAAGAACAGATGGAGACGGATATCTTGGACATTTACAACTGATAACTAACAGTGTTGCTGGTCTTGAACGAGTTCAACACACACAAAAAAACACGAGTTCCATATTTAACTCTTAAATGCACAAATACTAAAAAGCTGTCTACTTAGAATGTCCATTATTTGACAGTTACATCATAGATAACTTGTAAAAAAGGTGCTAAAACAATAGAATCCACCAATGTACAGTATACTTGTTTTTTTTTTTAATATTTAAGTCGGAAATAAGCCAATAGCGAAAAGCCACCTATCTCTCACAGCTTGACTAGAAGGAGAGTGAAATCAGGCTAACTTAACTATTTCGTTAGCAACCAACTGGCCCAAACATGGAAGATTCAACTCTCTCGAGGAGGGAAAAGCTACCTCGAGAAGGCTTAGTTTAATAGTGGTTCTCACAATACATGGTTATGTCCCAAGGTCTCCAAGTCACGAGATAGTACACTAATTCATCTTTATGATTCAATTAAGTGGAGTGACTAACTAGACATAGCTGCTAAAAGGTACCAAAAGGAAGAAGCACAAGTGCACACATATGGTTTACCATACTAAGATGTTTCTTTACACCATTTAGAGCCATTTTATGTATTTTTTGTGTTTTTATTGCAACAGTATGCTTTTTTTATGTTTCCCGGCCAACCTTTAAATGACATTTATGCTCATTAGGAAAAAAGCTTTGTCCATTCTTTCTATATAATTCATGTACACTATACACATACATCAAGAGCATTACCTACAAAAGAGCAGACAGATGCCTGATGAAGGACTGCAGATACTGATAAAAAAATTTGCTACATAGAGCACTATCCTTAATATGGGAAAGTGCGAAAAAATTGAGAAATTCTGCTCTTTTGAAGGTAATGCTGATAATGCGTGCCACAGTAGTGGTTGTCATAGCAATGCAATTTTTCATGCTACATCACCAAGTACGGATGGATGCATGTAAAACTGTTATTGGGTCCAGCAGATAAGCCACAGGAACATAGAGCTAGCACATTTACACTTTTGGGTGATAGTGCTTGTAAAAGTTTACAGCCTTTCATTTTTCATAAATCTTTCCCCAGTGGGTAAATGCTGAAGAGTTAAGGTGAAAAATGAAATAATAACGAGTTGTAGTTGTCTCTTTGGAAACACAGAATAGAACGTTAATAGTTCCAGTTTAATCCAAAAAACAACTGAGGTATCGGGTATCTCTACTTCCCCTTTGCAACAAATCTTCATCAAACGACAATTTTTTTTTATTTCAAGCAATGCAAGCCTAACAACGTGTACAGCCTCATTTTCCTAAAATCATTCGTATATACACTCTCATAGACTGACGGCCATGTTTTAAGACCCATACAATGTAAATGGAAGCTGAAAAAGCTTAATATAATTCCAAAGGAAATCGGACAATAAAGTTACCAGGATTAAACTGGCACCGACACCAACTTGACCGATCAGACACCGTCCCGATTCTCACAATTTTGTCAACACTGGTACAGTTATCGAAAATTCAGTTCTTAATTTTTCTTTTGTTGGGAAATAGCACGAACCATTGGAGTTCCCATCCATGCTAAGAAGATCAAAGACAACAATGATTCGCGCTAAACTCCTCTTACACAACGGGAAGTCGTTTCGCTTAGCTAGATAAGCTAGAGGAATCACAACGATCTGAACTACAATGTTAGTAACCCGGTAATCACACAGCTACTGGCCAGCCAATCATCTTATTAGTCACGCACACCAACAAGAAGGACAGCGATGAACTGTATCCAGCGCAAGAGGACCTGATCTCATCCCCATTACTACAAGATCAGCACTGCGGAACTGGCCAGAGGTAACAATTCCGTTGTATTACTTTTTATGTGCATAATGCTACATTAATCAATCCAATATCTAGGAATACCACCATTACATCCTTTTTAACCACATTCAATATTAAGTATTAAAATTTCAACGTTTTGCTCACACTTAAAAAGTAGCTGGGGAGAAACTGGCAATTTCCTGAGCAAACCACAGGACCCCCAGGTTCCCTTGTTATTGTATCTTAACAAAAGGTTGCCGATACCAACAGCCAATAGTAATCCAGTACTGATTATGCAATTATTGGCGAGAGAACCAATATAGCATTGGTGCAGCATTAATTAGGATTAAAAAATAATGTACGTGTGCAGAAATTAATTGAGTTCGCAATAAGATTATTTATTACCAATAAGTAGTGATAATAAATATTCCACATTCATTTTCTCCACAACATGTTAAGTGGATTGACCGTTTTTTTTTATTATTCCTGATGTAAATTCCAACTCAGCACACGTTTTAGCAACCTGGAAAAGGTATCGATGGTGATAACAGCGTCGTATTAACTATGATTTTAACTGAGCCATACTTAGAAAAAAAGGGTTTTTTTTTTGCTCCATTGGGTCAGTTTAGTTGCCAATTTAAAATTAATAGCGATTCCTCTTGAAACAAATCCCTTCTCACCTCCACACAGTACTTGTATGGTTTCCCGTCATCAGGTAACCTCTTTAAAGTAAGGCTGTGCCAGTGCCACTATTTGCAATACCGGTTCGATACCGGTGCCTCTTTACCCGGTTCCGATCCCAGTATTGGTGCTGTTGGTCATTTGCCGATGCTGTGCCGATGCCAAACCGGTGCTAATGCCGTTGTCAAATGATAACTTAATAAAGAATACAGAACATGTTGATGCATCAGTAATTTAATGGCGTAACAAACCTAACACTTTTACAAAGGAATTGTTCGCCAACACTTTATAGCGGAATGAGATTAAAATCTAGCAGAATATTTATTTAAAAGGTGTTTAATTTTTAGTAGTGTTGGGAACAATATGCCATATTATTAATGTACGAAATTGCCGGTTCTAGAAAAAACAAGCCGATGCCGGTACTTTTTCCGGTATTGTTAACCCGGTGCCGGTCCGATACCCATACCAGTGATACCTGTACCCGGTCCTGCACAGCATTACTTTAAAGCTACTCTTCACTACGGATGCTGTATAGCCGCCCCGTACAATGCCCTGTGGGCCTTGGTCATCACATCACAAACCTGGTAAGTACTCTTTCTACACCACTTATGCCTGCACAGCATCCCACAAGAGCGGGAGTGTCTGCCTTAGCAGACTAAACGGAAATATCGTAACATGGTGTCGTCATATAATATGTGACAGAACTTTTAACTGTTGCTCCAATGTGAAAGGAGGTACCCGTTAAACCACTTTCAAAACATCACAAATTTATTGGAGTTAAACACTGCAACCAATAAAAGTCTGCCACTTGCAACGGTCCGTAAACACATCATTTTAATTCGATAGTCTACAGACACAAATCATTGTAAATATATTTTAATTCATGGTAAGTTTCACAAAAAAATATATTGTTTTATTACAACGGGTAACAATGGTTAACGATGGTAAGTTTACAACAAACAAATAACTCCTAAAAACATTTAAATATTACATTCCGTTAATGTTAATATGCTTCCAGTAGAAAGAAATGCAGTGTACGTTTTAAAATAAACTCGTAAAAAAACAAAGGTCTACCAGAAACATTGCAATTCTTTTTTCATACAGCCTCCTAGTACCAATGAGAATGGTGTCAAATTGACACAAACGATGCAATGAAATGCATAGCACGATAGCATAGCGATTTTAGCACGTATTACATGTACTGAACTAAGTATTTTGCAGATAGTAAGAAACTACATGCAAATATATGTGGTTGGGTTCAGTAGTACGTGGAAATACCTAAAGAACACATCAGATGTTCATCTTTAATCTTCGGTGATAAATTGGTCTTTCAAGAATCTGTTCACCTTCATCACAAGCACCTCCACTACAACAAAACGTCCGTCGTTACATCGTTTGCCCACACACTTGAAAAAAAGTTGTACAGTGCTATGGATCTGTACAGCAAATTTTTCAAATTTGTGAGCGAACGATGTAACGATGGGTGTTTTGTGTTTTGGTGCAGTAGAGTTGTTTCTAGTGAGGGTAAATGGGTTCTTTAAATACCCATTTTACCGAAAATTCAAGATGAGCATTTGATGTGCATTTGAGGTAAGATGTCTGATAATTACCACTGTGTTACTGCTGATTTTTTGTAGTCCTCATATTAACTTTACCCACTATCCAACCCTTGACAAGACCAACAAACTACGTGGTTTTACCACAACTCACAGAAAATTAGCATTTGAAACATTTATGTAAGCAAAGTGTTACAGGTAGGAAATAGTGTTATGTACATTGCTGATCTGCCCACATTAGTTAACCAAGATCAATGGGTTCCGTAAGGAAAAAAAGCAGGGCGAGACAGGAGGGGGCAGAGAAGGGTACAGAGCTGCTGGTAGGGGTTTTCTAGTGAAGCTCCCGAAGCTTCGAGGGATGATCAGTTTTGCAGGTCAAAAAAAAAGTTTAAAAATGTTTTAATAAACATAACTGTTGATACATTTTCTACATTGGACAAGAAAACAAAGGAAGAGGGAAATGCGGGAAGAAAACAACTCTTCGAAGTAAGGAAAAAACACTTTATCACAATTTTTCGGACGCACCAAGTTCACTTGAATTTTCAGTGAATTCTAAAATTGTTTTTAGAGGACCGTTCACCTTCATCAGAAGCTTGTAGTAACGTCAAAACAACGATTACATTGGTATTGATATATAGATCAGTGGTAATGCATGCTCTGGTTTAGGCCTGTGAGAGAGCACATTTTTTGAATTCTCCTTTGTGCATCGGAAATGTAATCATTGTTTTGACATACAGCTGTAGGCTTCTGACGACGGTGAAAGGTCCTCTAAAAACAATTTAAGTGGACTTTGTTCACCCGAAAAATTGTGGTAAAGTGTTTTTTCCTTACTTCGATGCCACAGTAAACACTGCTTGCCGGTTTTTGCCATTAAAAACAACTCTTACGAGACATATATATGGCAATATGTGGTCATGTTTTTGGCCATGCAATCCCGTTAACCAAGTGACCCGGTTACCAAACTTTCTGCACCTATGAGTATTAGTAACAGTTACATAGGTTCAACTTAATGTAACGGAACAACGCCACGCAGGAAGGCCAACGTAAAAATAAGCCCTTTTAAACAAACTTAATTTGTTAGGTTTTAACCCGAAATTCTAATTATTTTATGACAAGTTTTGGCAGAACTGTAGAAATAAAGCTGGTATCTTCATTACGAGCACTGGTTATTGAAAAACAAGCCTGGACAGTAGACACCACCTTACTTTACTTGGGTTCAGGTTAAACCAATAAAAATTTTGTTCCCCAGTAATCATCAACTAATGTAGCACGCCAAAGTTTGGAATGTGGAGGCAAAATAATTTTGGATTTTCACCCACGAGAGAGTTTTCAGAGATGTGTCTGAAAGACTGTAACAAGCTTTGGAAATACAGAAAAAGGATTTGCAGTCGGAAGAGTTTTATGCCAGATTAAGGATACACATAAACAAGCTGTAGGTAGCTGCATATATGTATAAGACTGGCCGAAAATCAATTCAGTCTGACAAAGTCTTTGCGACGCAACGTCTTAATTTTTGGGAACTGACACAGGGTAGTAAACATTTACTCGTAAATCCCATGCAAGCCAACGAGAATGACAAAAAAGAAAGGGAGAGGATTGAGTGAATGAAGTACTCGGCAGTACAATTTGATTGTTCAAACAAACAATGCTTCTGCAGAAGGTGAACAGACAGTTGCAAAGCTTCACCAAAAATTCAAGTTGAACAGTTTGTTGAGTGTTCATCGTGATGGCTTTTTGTGCATTTTTTTCATGGTCGAATGTCCTTTTTAAGCCATTGTAAATGACAGTTGCCTTAATTTCACAACTTTATTTTTGCTCGGCTGATTCTAAAATTAACCAAATGAAGGCTACAAAATAATATTCATCATTAAAATACTTCAAATTACAAATTTGTATAATTATTCATTTAGAGCATAAGCCTACTATAAAAATGAATTGTCACTGTCAAAGGTTTCTAAAACATAATTTGCAAAAACTTTTAAGCTCTCACTGCATTATTACAAAATATTCAACCGTATGCCATACGCCCTCTGTAGTTTGTTGGGCGAAGTTTCATTTCTGCAGACTGCAGCCTTTTGCCGCCAGGAAAACGGAAACCCCAATAAATTCCCTGAATGGCCTTTGAATCAAACGGATAGACATGAAGTCCGTTGAGGTTTACACGAAAGCAATTGTCGTACCACCAACCGCCAAAGAAAGTTTCAGCGCAATTACGACCAGGATGGCGGTCGTTATCTTCGTCCGGTGTTGCAAAATATGTGGCATTGTGAGAAGTCAGTTCATCTTTGATGTTCCCATCCAAAAAATGACCCAGAATTAACTGGTATTTATTGTACTCATCTAGAATGCGGACACTGTCATATTCTGCAAAGCCAGGACGACCCAAGCCATCGACAACCTCAACACGCAGAGTCATAGCCTCGCCTTTTGTGAGGGCGTGAATAAAGTGGTTACCAAGGTAAAATTCGCCATTCAGATTACCAAATCCTTCCTTGTATTCAGACCACGGCCGATCAAAGTTAACATAAGGACGCTTCGTGTAGTCTCGTCTTTGGATCACCTAGAATTTGACAATTCAAAGGTTATTAAATACCGTTTAAAGAATTCCAAACATATGTTTGTGCTTATCCTAGCAACAAATATTGCACTGTAAAAAATAGTGCACCACTAATTATCATCTGCATGTTTTGAGTGTTTTTCCCACAAGCATACTAGTTACTGTCACATTTTGACTGAGAAGTTTGAGCTACAGGCTTGAACTTTGCCCTAGTAAAAAGCTTGTTTCTAGCCAGTTAAGATGGTGTATTAATCCGTCAAAATATCTTATAAAATCAGTCAAAATTTGGTTGAAATACAAAAGTCGACAAAAGCAAACATTAACCATTCGACCTACGAAAATTTAAGGCACCCGCATGCAGCTGTAAACAGTGTAAATAGATGCTAGGGATACGCATAATTTGGGGCATAATAGAGTCGAGTATCGAGCCGAAATCGAGTATTCGGTGAATACAGTTTGTTTGAGAGTTTCTAGACACTGCTTAACACTTTCACGCCTAACCTTTTTATTTTGAACGAGCATTACAGCCTGACCGATTTTGGCATTTAAGAAAAATATCATTTCAAGCTGTGCAGTGGAGCTCAAGAATTTAAAATATAGTCACTTATCTCAGAAAAGCATGCTTTAAATGGTGATGCATTCAGAAATTTTTTACACAAAATTAGTACTGGCAAAGTATGCAGCGAAATAATGTTGAAAAACTTAAAAAAACGGAAAAGTTCAACATTGTTGGCCGCCATTTTGTATTCAGCTATGCAAGGCACCTGTACAACTTCTAACAAACATCATTTCATACAACTTAAACAAAACGATGCTGCTATCTAACCACTGATATGCGCACTAAAAACGTTACCTAACAACACTGCGTGAAGAGCGATGGACGTACTGGTACGTTGACTTTAGCAAGCACCCACAAACATTCAGGACGTATTAGTACGTCCATAGGCAGCTGCTCAAAAGTACAAAGGACGTACTAGTACATCTATAGGCGTTAAAGTGTTAACTGCCTGCGGATCAATGTGTGTACAAATAATTTTTCAGTTTTTAGAGTAAAACTTAAAAATGGTTTGAGCTAGTAATTTTTAATTAAAACCATCGGAAGGTTCTCATCGAGGCGTTGTATTTGGTATATTTGAATGTCTAAAAAATTGGCGTCGCATTTTCACCGAATTCGAGTTTTCCAAGTATGGATGCAAGTAATGAGCCGAGTTCGAGTACATGTTGCGTACTCGGATCAGTTTGAATCTTTCGAGTATAGCACATCCCTAGCACAATGCAACTTATTTTGGCTTGGTCGAGCGAGGTTATTCGTGATAGAGACGCTCACAGGGTGCGCACGGACCTGTGGATAGGCTTAAAATGTGCGGGGGGGGGGGGGAATAAGACACGTTGGCACAGCGAGTTTCATGATGCCCACAATGCTAGTTTTCGAGCCCCGACCAATGAACCATTTTCCGTAACATAGAGTAGCCAAAAGGAATATAGTGAGACATTTAGTAAACAATTTGTGTGTCCTTGAAAATTATCGTCGAAAATATTTATATTAAAATAGGTTAACACTTAGCAGGGTGGAAAATAAAATTCAGCGTATGTAAACAGTGTTCATTCTAGACATATTGCACTTCACACCAAGACAACTGCACGGATGTTTTTAACTAATCAACTGGCCCGTTAAAAACAATATATTCTACTTTACAAGTTTGAATTTTGCACACAAAGCATGTTAACGGGATATCTCAAAGTTCACGCAAGCAAGGGTAAAAAAAAATTTTTGTAGACTTAACTAGGTCTTTATGCGATTTGGACCAAAAATGGTAAGGCCCGCAAAAAAAATTGTTTGGTTTACGGGCGAGGTTGCAAATTGAAGCACCAGGCAACCAGGCATTTTATTTTATTTTTTATTTTATTTAAGTGACCACATTTCTTTGACATGTACTTAGCTCAAAGCTGAAAGAATATGTAGTCAGCCTAAAAAAAAATATAATATTGCTAATATCAAGAATTTATACCAAGAAGTCTTGCTTATGTTATTTGTCATCTAATATTCAAAGATTTTTAGTTTTTATCAAATAACTTCTTAGTGGTATGAGCTAGAAGTTTGAAATTGGCACCATTGGAAAGCTCGTTTCGAGGCGGTTAAAATGGTGTACTGGAATGTCAAAAACGGTCAATATTTGGCGAAAATGTGATTTTTAGCGGATGAGCCACGATTCAAATAAAAAGTTTTGACCCGC
>JAHWFP010077669.1:0-16612 GCA_023313725.1 Lithobius niger
TGAAGGTTTAAATATTTGATAGCTGCTTTGAAAAATATTCTGGGGAAAAACAAACATGCAACTAAAAAACTTGACACAATTGACGGAAAGTTAAAAGCAGCCTGTGAATCCGTAATTAGCAAACGATTGTTAAATAAAGTGGTTCGAAAAAAAAACTGGTGACGGATTCGCAAGTTATCCCCGGGTGGAAAAGTGTAATCCCCACAGGCGGTACTAAGTTTTGTTAGCCTGAACGCAATGCAGCATTCTCAGCCTTTACATTGTACAGTAAGCGTACACCATGCAGAGAAGTGCACGCAGCCAACTAGAAATGCGCTAATCCAAATCTTCCAGGATATAGAGTACCACGATTTTTTTTTACTTTACTGATTTCACTGATCTGTGGGCAGTCACACCGTAGGTGCTTTTGATTGCACTTCTCATTAAGTGTCATAAGCTTTAGTCACTTAATTAGTTTAGAAAGTTAAAATTGGATAATGCAAACCTTACTTGAAAAAAAAAAGGTAACCAGCCAGCAACTTACAGTCATGCATCTGTCATCCTCTTCTTACAAAAAACGAAATATGTAGATTAGCAATTTTAACAAGTCTGTAGAGCAGTGACATAACGTTGTATTATTGTATACAACTCTATGGTGGAGCAAGTAACAGGGTTAGCTGCAAGGGGCACTGGAGGGGGAAAAGAAGGTCGTCTTACTGAAGCCAATGCTATTAGACCGGATTTCTTAAGCCTATAACGCATGATTTTTGTTGTTGGAGAAAACAACGTTTTTTTAAGCCTAAGAAATCCGTTCGCAAAGCACTGTCTTGACTAGAAATGCCGTTGTTTTCACTTACATTTTAATCTAGTGCCACTTGTAGTTATGCCCTCCAGATGGTATCTCGTAGCCAATATGACGTCACTGACGTCAAGTGACGTCATTTTGGCTACGAGATACTAACTAACCAGCTTGTAACTTATATCCATGCATCTGTCATCCCGTTAGCTGTACATGCCATCTGTCATTGCATTAACTAAAGTAAAGAAAAAGAAAAACAGAATAACAATTACTAAAACTTCTAGTAAGAATAACAACTTCTAAGGCAAAGCTCTGCAAATCGGTGTAAATCTGTATAAAACAGTGTAAATCTATGCAAATCGTCAAAAACGTGCAAACCACATGAAATCTGCAAATCTAGGTTAGCGATCTTCAAATCCACTGGAATTGTAGCACTAATATGCCATTTCCGGAAACCGTCGGTGTCGGTGCTTGTCGTAATATAAACCATTCTTCGTTTGATAAAACGGTAATTATGTAGTTTAACCGAACCACTCCAAATCGCTCAATTTTTTTAATAACCGACGCAGGTCTTCACCCTCTTCCCATTTAAAATAAAGAAATCTGGGGGAAATGTGTTTTAAGTTGTGAAAAACAAATATTGAAAACACGTAAAACGAGCAGAAAAACCTGATTTGCTTTGTAATGAAAGAAACGGAAATTATTTGTTCTTTCTCATTTCTTTCCGAAGTACGTGCTTCTCTCGCTGTGATTAAACATATAACACCAGAAACCGTAACCAAAAACTTTTCCACCCAAACTGAACAACGCGAGCAAGGCAACATAGTTTGGAACATTACTTTCCGTTTTCTCCAAGTCACCTTGTCGCGCTACTCTGTACCCGGGAACATGGCCGCCGCTTTAACACGGCCGGACCGACCGTTTTACGTGGTTTAAAAACGTTTTTGAAGAACTCAAAACGTGTTTGGCGACCTAAAAAACATATCTCCCCATTTTTGTAACGTGAAATGACACGAGGATGACGAACTGTGTCGGTAAGTACCAAAATTGAGGGTAATGTTGAAGAAGACGTGCGGAGCGCATATACGAACATATAATCTCTACAGCCGCTAATTCTTACCTCATCATAACAATCGGTCTTTCGTGTTAATCGGTATTAATTGAAAATTGGTGTGTCTGGCCGTTAGCTGTTGTAAATTCATTGTTTTCCCCGACCCTGTCACTGTCCTTTACGAAGCGTTACTTGTCCGCCATTACTGAAGTCATACTCGAGTCAAGAATCACCAGGAGACAGTAATCGGTAATAGTTCAATCGATGCGCTGGTAACTTAACAGATTTGATGCGTTCTGATTTGTTTCCCCAAATTACGTGCCTCGCACGCGCTGTCGCGCTCGCTGTGGCTAAAATATAACATCAGAAACAGCAACCAAACAATTTGCCCAGCCGGATAATTTTCGTTTACTAATGTTCTGGTCGAAATCAGGTTTTCTTGTTTTCGACCGGTTACCACAATGGCGGACACGCGACGCTCCACCAGCAATGAAACACACCAGAAATAAAAAGAATTTGCTCGGTTTATTAGCAATCTAAATGAAAACAAATCGTTAACACTTGCAAGAATAAATCCTGATGCTTGTCAACGATAAGAATTGACTGACACCTTTAGAGATAACAAAGGATAAGGATATTCGTGTATAGAGCAGTAACACAACGTAGTATTATTATATACAACTCTATGCTGGAGCCTTAATGGGTTAGCTGCAAGGGGCACTGCAGAGAGAAACAGAATGGCGTCATACTGAAGCCCATGCTGTGAAGAGTGATTTCTTAGACCTAAAACGCGCGATGTTTGTTGGAGAAAACAACGTTATTTTAAGCCTAAGAAATCCGCTCTTCCGTTGTTTTTCCCTCCATTTTTTGTAGTGCACCTTGTAGTTATGCCCTTCAAAACCCATACTTGTGCCAATATGGCGGCAAATGTCACTGCTCTATAAGTTCCGCGCGTCGTCTTCAACATGTTCCAAATTGAGTGATTTTGCGTGGTTCGGTTTAACTAAAATACATAATAACCAATGAAACGAAAGTATAATTGTATGACCTTACCACCCTTGGGAATGCTGTCAGGTTCTTTGACACTAACGCGGAGCTGGCCTTCGAGGATGGATACATCCACCTCTTCCGGCTTGTACGGCGTCACGTCCACGTAAAGCGCATGGCGGCCATCTTTGCGAACTTCTGTGTGCCGAAGGAATCTTTGAGGAATAGGGTAAGAGTCGTCATCTATCTTCGGATCGTTCATGCTTGGAGATAAGGACTCTCTGCTATCACTTTCCAGTACTTCGGTCTCCATCTTGTTTCACATTTCTGTCGTATCGAAGAAACTGAGCGGTGATCAATCGATAACTTTCGTAGTTATTAAAAATTTGCAGCTTAATTTCTGTCAGCTCGTGAAAACAGGCCAGCCAGTTTAAACGATAGATATATATTACTAGTGGATTTTAACTATGCAGCAATAGTTAGGCTTGGATTGCCGCTGGCTTAAAGTTAAGCCTAAAGTATATAAACAGTGGACGAATATAATTGCCCTTCCACCGCAAAACCGGACCAATATGTGAAGTAGGGTAACAAAAATAACCGGAACCAAGAGACATAGTAAGAACGAGAACCGACCATTGTTTTAACAGTGCAACGCGATTTCGCTATCGATGACGCATTGTCATAGATAACAAAGCAGCGCAACATAACAAAGCCTTTGCTATAATGTATGTTGTTGGTGCCCTCTTGCGTTCGTTGCGGAAATTAACTTGCAAACACGTAATCTAGACACACACTAGTGTGTCGCGCCAAGTTTCTGTTCCATTCAATTGTATAGGACTTTGTAGTAGGACAGCGTGACGTCATAGCGGTAGTGTCTATTCTCCCGAAAACAAAACTTGTTTTAAGGATTCCCTCCAAGCTCTTTGGCGTTTGAAAACGTGATATCAAACGCCAAGTTCTTTCGACAAGTTAATCCAACTGAGTAAGAGTTCGACGGTTAAATGCAAGGCTAAATGAAGGTTAAAATGAGGGTTAGGTTTCACCTCAATCTCCCATGTTAAAGCCGAAATTTTGACGCTTAATATCTTCGCTGTTTGTGAATATTTTTCCATTAAATTTGGTATGTAAGCTTTGTTGAATCTGGTCAAAAAGTATACCAATTACCAATATTTATTAAAACCCGCCGAAGCGAATCCGAGATCTGCAACTGACCTGCAACCATGAAATTCTTTTTTTGGGTTGTTGGCACGACACGTTTCTACTATACGCTCTCTACAGATAAAACTATTTGTCCTACAAAGCTGGTTTTTAGCTCTTTTTACAAGTATTGTTTTGTAGCTGTGCCCTTTCCATAAGGGCTTTTCTTATTGGTGAAGTGGTTCAGCGGTTAGGGAGCTCTAAACTACCAGATTGATTGTTTTACATTGTTTTAAACATTGTCATTATGCAACAATGCCAATCAGCAAACGTGGCCAAACCTATAAGGTAACCTAAGTCAAAACAGCAAAGGGACACAAATAAACTTTCCTGTAAGGTTTGAGATACCGCAGTGTTGCTGTGCTGTTTAGTCCAGGTGAAACCTTTCTGCTGTATCCAATCATTATGCACATAAAAAAAAAAGGAAGAATAATATGAGGCTAAACACTAGACTACTTTCCTAGCTAAATTTTTCGGTGTTTTTCAGTCATGTCGTCTACTTTCCGTATGCCACTTTAATGATGATACATATCATATTCAAGATTTTCAAGCACTTTTCCAGGCACGGAATGTCGTTATTACTTTCCAGAACCTTTCCAGGTTATCAAGGACTCTTTTATGTAACATGTTGTACGTTACATCACTGTCCCACAGTATACTGTTGCCATGGTTATTCCTCCTCCTTCTCGTCCGGTGACTTAGACGAATACCGCAGTTATTGTGTGCGCGGCGTAGCTTAGTCCTGGAAATATTTTACTAGCGACTACGTCTTCCTGGAGGACGGCGCCATTGTTTTTGTAACCATCTTGGATATCAACAAGGCACTCTGCTGCCAAAAACGTACAATCGAGTATCTGTGTTCGTTCTGCGGCGAACTCAAGATAGGCCGTGCACACTTTAGCTACGTGAGGGAACTTCAATAATCTGCCACATTTCTACCATACCTAACTTTAGGTCTGAAAGACCTAAATTAAAGATACTTGGTTTACTAAAAAAAAACCCACCCCAGTTTCCCATTTGACAACGTTTTTACAGGCGAAATAATGGTTTACAATTACTAAATTTAAATTAAATTAAATTAAATTTTAAACTTCCATTCTCCACCACCATCCTTATGTAAGCCTACTTCCGTGTTAGGCGTCAAACTTTGAACTCCTGTAGTTTCGCCCAAAATTTACATAGAGCAACGAAATTCGGTACTTGTTGTCGTGTCACAACTATTTCACTGCATTGCAAATTTTAATGATAAAAATCGAACCGTTCGGCGTCCACAGTACGGCCATTGTTTGTTGTTGGGACTCTTTGCCTCACCTTAAGATCGACCCACTGTACCGATTTTCAAGTTCTATAGCTTAAAACGTAGATATGGACAAGGCCGCCTCGTTGAGGCCTGACGAACAAATTATTGCAGATAGTGGTAAAATAATGAAATTTGGTACACAAGTCATTGTTAGCTGTAGAAATCAAACTAGCTATGGAACTCCCGCGAAATCCTCCAAGGCCCCTCACTGCGTCCCAGCTGTTTCCGATCCATGAGGTTGAAACCCGAAAAATTCTTGTTGATCGTGCTGAAAGCATGCATTGTGGTACACCAGTCATTCCTATTAGTCGAAATTGAACCAGTCATGGATTCCCATGAAATACCACCAAAGCCTCCCCCAGCATCCCTCCTCCTGTGCACCCCCTTGAAACATCAGTAACCAACAAATTCTTGCTGAACAGAACTAAAAACATGCATTGTAGCAGTAGAAATCGAACAACGTGAAACCGTTGAACTACATACTGACCCCCCCCCCACCCCGTGCTTTCCTGTGTTCTCTCCATGAGGCTGATGATCAGCAAATTCTAGTTAATTTGTACTACTAAGAACATGACTTGCGTACCAGTTCATGTTTTAGCGCGATCAGCAATCATTTGTTGGTCAATAACCTCATACAGGCGAGTGTGGTGAATAGAAAGCAAAGGAAGGGGGCCTTAGGGGGGTATCTCTAGGGGTTCTAGAGCTAGCTCTATTTTATAAGCTAAGAATTGACTTGTGTACCAAATTTCATGGCTTTTAGCTCGATGTTCAAGAATAGCCCAAACTCTGGCCCGCTATATATAGCGTAACAGCTATATACACTACAGCTGGAGATCGAACCGATGCTCACGTTTTAGAGCTTAAAACGTAGGTATCAAGAAGGCCTATGGCCCTTTGAACGCTATTTTAATGTTGCTACAACTGTTGTTCTTCTTGGAGAAATTTTGCTCTCACTTAGAGATCGAACCAAAGAACTACCGATTTTCAATTTTTGTAGCTTAAAATTGATTGTTAAAACGGCTCTCTGTAACAGTTACTTTAAGGTGCTTACAGTATTCTTTTCTGTGTTATTCTTCCTGAAACAAGAGACATACAAGCCATCAGCGTCGCACTAATACGAGTAAAAGAAGCTCCAGCTTGTTTTTTGGAACGCTGGAGATTCTTTTACACGTATTAGTGCGATGCTGACAGCTTACAGGTCTTTTTCTAATATCTACTAGCTGGACCCGTGCATGCTGCACGGTGATTGAATTTCCTGTACTCTACCCCTCCCCCAACTCCACTCACGCCCTCTGGCACTTTTTGATACCTTCAATCTCCCCCCCCCCCCGCGACCTACACACCCCTATGTACTTTCCCGTCCTTCTTCCTGGTTCCCCTTCTTCCCTACATTGCCACAACCCTCCCATGTCTGCACTTGGTGTTGCAGATGGCAACAGATGACTGAACGTGAAAGAGCTTTGAGGGGTTCCCCCCCCCCCCCGGGAAAGCAAACAGCAATAGCCTAGGGGTCAGCACCCTCTCGTCTCCAAACCAAGCAAATGCTGGTATGAATCCCACGACTGATGGTCCTTAATATCAGAAATTCATTCATGCAACTAGAGATTAACAGGACATTTCGTCGAAATTTTGGCGCAGCCCCAAAAAGGAGACACATACCTGCGTTACTGAATTCTAAAAAAAAAAACCTATCACTGAGTCAGTCAGCATTCAGTATGCAAGCCTCTGCTACATGTTAATATCCGTGATTGTTTCCGCCAACTTTGAAACAATTCACATGCTGTCTTTAATACCAAAAGAGGGCACATTGGGTTAATAAGTGTTGCAGTTCTAATTTTTGTTCATTTAACGTAACAACGCTCAGATCTGAAGGCATGTATCTACGAAATAAATAAGCCATTCTATCGTTAATAGCTACCAATTTCGAGGCCACGAAATTAAACTCTTAGCTTAGTTTCGTTTAAAACCATATGCGTTTAGCTGAAACAAGATTTTCATTTTACCCATCAACAATCAACATTTAGACGAAAGTTCTTAAGACATAACACGCGCACAAAGAATTGTTAGGCACCGTAGCAAAGACATAGCATGCGCACGAAGAATGAAAAAAAAAGTTACTTTAAATTGTAGACATGAAAAAAAAACGTTACTTTTAATTGTAGCACAGCTGGCTGCTGATTAATTCCTGGTGTTGGGTATTATATTAGTAGATTCCTTTAGAGCGCTTTAAGTTTTTTAAGGCTTACATCCGAATTTTATACGTTTAAGCGTTTTTTTAATGCTAATTCAAAGTTCCTTTAAGCAATCTTCAGTTCGGATTTCTGCCAAGTTTACAATGTGGCATCCATCTTGGACATAGTTCTCAATGTAGGAAACTATTTCCCAGCATCGAATTCTCAATTCTTCCACGGCTGTTGATGTGGGTTTGCTCTTCCGTTTGTAGGATCAGTGACTGTTCATGTAATCTGTGCAACATGGAAGATCCAAATATCAATTTGGCTTCGATAGAAAGCAGATCGCCGACTGATAACTTAGCCATAAACTATCCTTCACAGAATGTGTCGACCTTGTGAAGATGTGTGGTGGAGGCTTCACAAGAAGGGTTTTTGGAAGTCGACTGCCTCTTGGGACGTGGGCCCTGCGAAGTCTCCCTTTGTGTACGTTTTGTCTTCAATATTTTCTTGCTCTCTCAAGTTTGGCATTCCTAACTGTTGGTGGCAGGACCTCTGCCAGAAAGCGCCACTATCATAAAAACTTTGTGGGGTTCCATGCATCCATCTGTTATTGTGGTAGGTGGCACACTAAGACAACAGAACTAATAATTATCAAGAAAAACCTTGTTAACACTACTAATGGAATTGTCTGTTTCGGGTGCCTGTTTTGTGGCTTGGTAACTTTTCTAGTGCCCCAGTTTGATCACAGCTTGAAATACAAGGAAAATAAACTAAGAATTATACTATGGCAGTGAATAAGCTAGCTAAATAAGCCAGCGTAAAAGCATAGCTATGGCATAGGCTATTTACCAGAAGTGATATGTACATTTACTTCTGGTAGTTATATTTTCCCGTAGATACAAGTATAAGGAATGTGCAAAATTGGAACCACCAGCTAACCCATTTAGGAGTTATGCACTATACGCGAAGAAATCTTAACGGAAACGACATTTACCACCACCACTTCCGGCCGAGTTATGACAAAATGTCATTAGATATTTGACGTAAATGGTCTCTAGAAAATGCCTGCAAAATCTGAGCCCTATTGGTAAAACGGATCGGATCGGTATCAGTACTTCATAAAGACTATACCGGAAGTGACATGTATACTCACCTCTGGTCGGATTTACGGCATTTTCTTATAGATCATTGTAATAAATGATGTATAGAATTACTGTAATACATTTCAGAATAATAAATTGAACGGCTTATTTAGGGGTTGAGAAAAGTGCTTTCCTGTATGCAGTTTTATTATTTACTTATTTTCCTATATAATGCCATTAAAACCCTGCAGAGTCCAATATTCGTTCCAACTCAGTGGAGCAGACCATTTTTTTTGTTGCCCATAACACTAAGCCACACCATCACACAAAAAATACATAGTTGCCCATACACTAAACCACAACAACAAAAAATACATACTTTTTGTCTGTTCTCCTGCTTTCAAATTTTGTTGCTCACCTATATAGTGATCACACAAGATGCCATTGAACCTATAAATTACTATTGAATTATGCAAAACTTGCCAGTGAGTACCAACCTGCTGGTGCACCATGAACATTAAGAGCCGGTGCACACGTGCGTATTTTGGACGCGCGGCGAAGCTGCGGTGCCGCTTTGGTAACATTATGTGCGCGTTCGGTTCCCTAACCTCGTGTACAAAAAACTTATAGTTTGAAACCAATGAGATGATATTGCTTTTTTCGCCTACCTCGTGAACAAAAAAATATATTTGAAAACCAATGCGACGAATTTTGGTACATTGATGTACTAATTTAAGATGTACCAGGGGAAAATGTTATACTTCCTTTGCAGATAAACTAAAAAATTCGGATAGTTCTTTAATTACTTCCCAATGAGTCTTCAATAATTTCTGCAACAACATTTCATATTTCAGTAGAGTTCTTTACTCCCCCAATAAACAATTACATGTCTGTTTCTTCGGAATTGGACGCCATTTTCGGTAACGCTTTTGCAGTAAACAGCGGACGTGTGCGCCTCTCAAGTCACCCAAGGTACTCAGACGCAATTGCGGTACTGCTGCGTTGACGAGGGGAATTGCGGTGCAAAACGACTGCACGAGCAGCGGGTGGTAACTCAACTTCGACGCTGGTACGTGTGCAGTACCCAACAGATGTCAAGTAAACCAAACCGGAAATGCGGTACCACAGCGTCGACCGCAAATGCGGTACCGCACGTGTGCACCAGTGCTAATGCACCGATCGAATAAACTTAGGTGGTGAGGGGGTGCGCTCCTCGCCAATGGTAATTTCTTTAGAAATTCTCTGCAGACGCAGGCTGCAAATACACGTGTTGCTCCCCCCCCCCCCGCTCGTTCCAAAACAATTTCAAGTCCGATGAGCACGGTTTTGATATCATCTGGCCAGTCAGATTACTAGTTCGTAGCTAACCACAGTCGAGTAAATTGTCAGCAACACCATTCTAGTAGTTCGATTGTACCAAGAATTTATAGGGTTGGGGAGGAGATTTGTAACTCTTAAAAAAGTCCCTGTTGAAACATGTTACATTCATTCCTATTAGTTCCGTCCGAGTATTCAGAGGGCACCACCACACGTTCCATCTGGTAATTTTTGCTCATTTTTCAGACAAATTCTAAATAAAATAAATTACAACTAAGCTAAACTAAATAATAATTAAATACAAGCTAGTTTCGTTTAGTTTAGTTTTAGGAAAACTAAGTAGAAATTCCCACATAAAACTCATGGCGCCCTCTATAACCTTATAAGAATAAATCAGACATTTCAGAAGGGATCTCAGTCACAAATTCTCCTTCCCAACCCTATAAGTTTTTGATTGTACCAATGCTAATTGCCCCGTCAGGAAAACTAAAAATAACACTCGTTTCTAGACACAGAAATAAAAAATTGCAAGACCTACATGATTTATTAGAAAACTACGGCTGCTAATTACTACTCCGAAACAATTCTTTCCCAACAGCTACGGATCCAAAAAATACAAAAACTTCACTTTTAATCATCTTTAAGATTCTTTTTATCACTCCTTTCGGGAGGTTTGTCTTCTGCTGTGAGGACTTGAATGGGTATTTCTGTTTGAGTGGGACCATCGTCTGCAGGAGGCAAAGGGGCTTCAATCACCAGGGCCCCGGCCGGCGTGAACAGAGACCGAACCTCCCCTGTGTTGACTTCTTGCGGTAGACTGTACTCGCGGCAGTATTCCTGGTAGAACTTGCTTCCATTTTTTTTGGTTTCCGTGTGCTTGGCGTAAACCGTCAACAACCGGTTTTTGATGGTGATCTTCACTTCCTCCGGCTTGAAATGACTCACGTCGATTCTGAGCTGGAACCTCCGGTTGCCGCGCTCATCCACCTCCACGCCGACGGGCGAGCCATGCTTGTCATTCCACAGGCGGACTCGGGGAACGGAAAATGCAGTCACCCTCTCGATTTCGCCCAGCACTCGGTTCAGGTCGCGGTCCAGCTCCCGCATGTGGCGGTCCATGTACCGCATCGTCGCGTCGATCTCGGAAAAGTACGGGGATTTGTATTTTTTTAAAAACCATTTTCGAGGATCGAAGAAATATCTTATCTGCTGTTCTTGGACACCTACAAAAAGAAAAAAGCAACTGACAAAAAATTTTCAGAAACTGTGGACAATATCGAGCAACCAATCGAGACAAATCTTGGTTTAAATTGTTGTTTTGAATCCATTTAGTTTTTCGTTATTGATAGTTAAATGTATGCAGTGAGTTAGTTTCTAAAGTAAAATCGACAAGTGTAAAATGAGTAAGAAGAAGGCTCATTTCATATGCTGCTTCTCCCTCAGACATTATGGTAGATTGATATGCATTGGTGAACGTATTGTGGGATGTTCCCGTTTCGCTGAATCCCATATGTGCCTCGCTCACACTGCCACACTCGCTGCAGCTAAACATCTAACATCAGAACCCGCATTAATCTCTTCAAATCAGGAATGCTTCTGTAAACTTCTATTTTCATAGAGTATTTTGATTCGGCAAACCAGGGCCGAATTTTAATCAGCGCTTAATTTTTAGCGAAAAGGGAAGAAAATGTTAGGTGAAACATGGGTTTGGCGAAACGGGAAGACATCAGGGTGGCTGGACAGGTAGCATAACCATCTCTGGGGGGGCCAAAAAGTTCTAGTCCCAGCCACTCCCTGGGCTTTTTGGGACGACCCCCCCCCCTCCTGTGGAGTTTCGTGTCCATGTCGATTGGTGCATGTCAACGATTCTGGGTTTTCTGTCTCGATTTCTCCATCTAAATTGTTCCTCGTCATGAGGCAGATAACCCAGATCGGGATCGTGCTCCCTAAAAACAAAAACCCGCCTAGTTCGTGCTCCCTATAAACAAAACCCGCCTAGTTCGTGCTCCCTAAAAACAAAACCCGCCTAGTTCATGCTCCCTAAAAACAAAAATCCGCCTAGTTCGTGCTCCCTAAAACGAAAACCCGCCTGGTTCGTGCCTAACAAAGCACCATGTCAGCACGAGTGATCTTGCATGCAGAAAGTTATTACACAACAAAAATTGTTGTTGTGAATTTAGTGTAAAATTCAATGTATTCATGTAAAAAATCCCATGAAGAATTCAATGAATTGTGCTATAAAAATGGTTTTTGTAGACGGGGAGGTAGCAAAAGCGTGGTGTCAATCCTTCTACAGGGATTTAATTAAATATGTAGTCGGACGATACATTTTACTCCCATCCAATATATTTCCCCCAGCGAGGTCCGTATTGAAGGAATTTTGAATGCAGACTATGTCGATTCGAAAAAAGTTGGAAGCCACTCGCCTGAACGTTGTCCAGGTAGTAGATACAGTAGTTTTTATACGGGAAGTTCAGTATTAAAAGTGTTACCATAAGTCATTTGATTATTTAGCCGTCATGCTTTCTTTCACCAGTATCGCAGCTAAACCCAAGTATATGCTTCTAGCGTTAATTTAATGCACGATGATGACGTAACGCTAATACATCCCCATGCTTTAAGTGCAGTTGTTATATACGGTTAATCTTAAAACCCACACACATCAACGTGGGTTAATTTTGATAACCAACACTTTCTTGATAACCTAACACTTTTTATGGGGTCTACATAAAATCAGTCATTTGTAAAGATTCTTAAATTCATTACGATTCACGAATAAAATTACAAATAATAATTTTTAAAAACTCAAACAAGTCGATAAGTTAGCTTGACGTCACACCTTAGCATTAAAAACACATACCTGTGAATATAGGCGGTTATCCTGAAATAATTGATGGTTTTCTCGCAACGGGATAGACCAAAAGTCTTGGGGGTGTCGAAATCGCACTCGTGCTGGCGTGTTTGTGAAAATTTTGCCACCACCTCGACGTTTGGACTGTCCGTTCTCGCATACGATCAATTATTTCACGATAACCGCCTCTTAACGGATATCTATTACACAAATCGTAAGGTAGTTCGTAATATTTACTCATGTAGTCCAATCTGTCAAATTACGATATGTAAAGTCGAAGAAATAAATAAACTGCAGCATTGACTGAGAAAAGATGAAAATCGTAGGACTATTCAAAATGGTGTGTGCTAAGTAGCATTTGGCGAGTAACGTAGTGAAGGCTGAAGAGAGAATCGAATGAATTAAGTTTCTGGTGACTATTTTTCAAGACAGTTAGGTCGGTTGCGGAATTCGCTGACCACTGGGCTGTTGCAGCTCACTTTGCTTGGGGTCCCCGGGGCCCCTTATAAAGCTCACGGCACGCATAAAAACAAGTGAACCTAAGCTTAGGTTGTGCGATTTTTAACAGTCTTTTGCTGAAAAGTCTAATTTCAAGAACGCTCAAGCCGAGATATTCGCTCTAAAAAGCTTCTTCGCTCAAATTACATGTAACCCTTTTAACCCTGTGTATTCTTGCTGCCCTCAGCCAGCATTTTGCATCAAGGAGGCAGCAAAAGCTAAATTTTAGTACCGAATTTCACGCCTCATTGAACTATCTATCATACAAAAACCCCATAAGGGCAAGGTACTTATCAAGTGTTCGTCATGGAAAGTAGTGATATCGGAGCCAAAATGGTCGCCACCAAGTTTGTTGTCCGAACCTTGATCACTCAAGCTTAACTGACAATCACTGAGGTGTCAGTCAAGATTGAGCGATCAGGATTGGGGCGGAAAACTTGGTGGCCGCCATTTTGACTCTGATGTCACTACTTTCTACGGTGAAAACTTGATGGATTCCTTTACTCTTATGGGTTTTTTTGTACGATATCACCCCTTTTGGTTTTTAAGCATTGATCGTGAGCACTTTATAAAAATTTAATTGTAAATCGTTTCTTGAAGATACTAAAGAAAATAGCCACTTTGCTATAATTAATGATCGCTGATTAATTATACTTCCAATAAAGCGGCCGTTGTTATTACATTTGATTCTAAAACAGGAACTATCTAGCTTAGTTTAGGCCTATTTCGGTTTTTTTCCTGGCTTTTTATTCAAGAAGCAGTAACCCTTCACGGATTTTCTTTCCACAAATAGTTTATTAGATGAGATATTTATGTTAAGTTATAATTGCAAAATGACATTTCAACTTAATTGTGAAACGGAAGCAATAATGAAGTAAATCGATGCTGCATTGTTACTCGGCTATGGAGGACAATTATTTTGATAAGAGATTGCGTGTTCCCAACGTTCACGAAAAAAACCAATCCAAACGATTACAATATTTGGAGTTAAAACCTCAAATGTCAAACCGTAAAAGGCATCTATTGGCGTCAAACGAACTGAATGTCAAATTTCAAACATATCGGTCGCATAAATTATCTCAGTGGAATTACCAAGTAATAAAATAGCATGAAATTAACGATGTTGAGGTTCCATTTTCGCATTGAAATCCTTTAAGCACAGCTCTGAAACAGAACTTTTTGTCTACTCTGTGTTCTGTAAACCCCGTCGATCTATACAATTTCCAAAGCTTTCCGTCGCATTATTACCAGAAAACGTCGGGTGAGAGAAGCAGTTGCTACCCTACGCCGAAACACTGATATTTGATTTTACACTGATTTGAACAATAACAATCAAACGCCATGGAAAGCCAACAATCTGAACTTGATGGGTGAAGCACTAGCACGCTTCTACATTAGCAAATTTGCAGCAATTCGACAGAAATAATTTTTTATGTAACATAATCAAGAGTAAACACGTATAAACACGAGCAGATTTGCCAACCGATTTATCCTTTCATGTAATACGGGAAATTTTCTCCTGTACTGAAAGGATAAATCAGTTGGCAGATCTGGTTGTGTATTTATTCCCGTTGTCGGCCGTTACAGCGCAGGGTTTAGTCATTTGGAATGTCGACTCGCGGCAGGAGCCAGGGGATGATCGTTGTTGGAGCTCGTTTGAGAGGGACAACCTTGTGGGACAACCTTTCCTTTCCTTGTCGGATACGGTACAGTGTGCTCCTTTTTTATGCCTGGGCACACCCAGATTCTACGGGGCTTCATCCAGGAGCCAATCGCAGCCGAGCCTGGTACTTGGCTCAGGGTTACTGGACAGCAGCCTAGCACACTGCAGTGCACCCTGAGAGGTAAATTACGCACAAGGTGTTCTGTTCTCCAAATGTACATGTTATACAAATGTTTTTTGAAAGATCTTTCAGGATAACTGGCTTTCAATAAATCAAGTATTCGCTTTTTATCAGGTGAAAACAAGCATCCTCATAAAGTACCCAAATGGTGTGGCCACCCCACCCACCCCTCAAAGACGGTTCGGTTGTACCCATATTTTTGCTAGAGTAGAATCGGCAGTTTTGTTTTTCTTTGATCTTATCGAAATTAGAGGAACTGTGCTCACTTATGCTTAAATTATTATTTAAATATTGGTTTAACTATGGACATGGTATACTTCAACCTCCAGAAAGCATTTGAATCAGTGATTCATTGTAAGCTTATATTTTAATTAGAGAGTATTGGTTTAAGTGGCAAACTCTGGCTGTGGGTCACTGATATCATTTCAAATAGATATCAAATATCAGATACGTATTGCAGTGAATGATTTGATACGGAGGATAAAAAAGGCCGGGTTTGTTCTTCCCATAGACAGAGAAACTGGTAATTGCCAGGTAGTATAGCCCACTTTTGGATATGTTTTATTGCAGCAGAAAGTGTTGAACTATCATTAGAATTAATTATCTCTGTGCCAATTTTCAAATCATTGGCAAACTTATAGCCGTTACTGGGTGTTAGTTATGGTTTAAATCATTGGGACATATTACGAATAACAGTGGGGCCATAACCGTGTCTTGAGGTAAATGACTAACAACCACAGATGGGTTAGAGAGAGAGTTTGCAGAGTTCTGGTTGCAAACTCTTGATCTACCCACCTGTGGTTGTTAGTCGTACTGTCCCAATGATTTAAACTATAACCAGCACCCAGTAGCAGCTATAATACCCCTTCCATACTGGGGAAAAAGTCCGGGCCCGCCCTGGACCCGAGGCTGACCTTTCCACACTCGACTCACACTTGGGTCCGGACCCGACCTCGACTATCAAGTACTGCTCGAGGTCGGGACTTGAGATGCCGTGTTTCAGTGTGGAAAGGGTCGGAGCGCGGGCCCGCTCTTTAGGGAAACGTTTTGACGCCTGGAGCGCTGATAAGCAATAGCGAGATAGAGGGAAAGCAGGAGGAGGGGGTGGGCGAGGGAAGGTGGAAGGAACAGCGATAGCGCCGTTACATGTCGTAGTGAGAGAAAGAATAGTAACTAAAGTCCGGACCTTGAACGCGATGCCGGAGTTGAATGTGGAAAGGGGTAAGGAAGGAAGGGTGTCGTGTTTTGCCTGTGGGTATAAATCGAGGCCTGGATCCCGAACACCGTGTTTGGGGTCCAGTGTGGAAGTGGCTAAAGTTTGCAAATGATTTTAAAATTGGCACAGAGATAATTAATTCTAATGATACGAACTATCAGCACTTTCTGCTGAGATAAAACATACCCAAGAGTGGACTACTACCTGGCATTTACCAATTTCTCTGCCTACATGTCAAACTTTCTACATTGGAAGAACAAATTGAGCCTATTTTATCCTCCGTTATCAAATCATTCACTGCCATACGTATCTGAAAT
>JAHWFP010077673.1:0-13353 GCA_023313725.1 Lithobius niger
AGCATGCTGGGAGTCAAGGGGTTAATACATGATCGAAAGTGTTGGAAGCATGTGCAGCGTGCAGAAACAACCGAGTGTCAGCTTAGTTAAGTTCTGGTAGGTTTTGTATAGTGAGCACATTTTCGCCACAACACTAAAGCTGTGGCAAAAATTATGTGCTATCAGTACTGCAACACCTTCAAACAGTTCCACACAGCAGAACTCGATTAAAGCTTCCTTGTTAAGACCAGAATTCAAAAATTTCTTCATTTGTTTCGGAGTTTTCTGGCTGGCATGAGTTATTTTAATAACTTGCACCCCAACAGCAGCTCTTCGGTTTCGTTCAGTACCCTTGATGCTGAGCTCGGGATAACGATCGCTAACAAAGTCAACTGGTTTACTTTTGAAATCTCTTGCTAATCAAATTAATGACTTCAGTATCTGTTTTGCTCGATCACCAAATGTGGACGGGACGCACTTCATTTGGTGAATTATGGCCATATACCATCCACAATTATTGCTGAACCTGAAGGAATAGCATTCACATATAATACTACTTTGTCTGAGCACTTTTCTAAGTGATGCAGAATGGTTGCTTTGTGTTTCTTATAGAACCATCGTAGCAACCAAGGGCTAGTGGAATAGGACTAAAGGCTGTACTTCATCAGGTCTGAAAGGTTTAACTGTCGTGCTTTTTCAATCACAAGTAGCCGAGTTAATGGATTTCTATTAGCCTTTAGTGCAATTGTTTCTGTTTTGGTTCTTGTGTGAACTGTTTTGCCGATGTCAGTGAAGGTTTTAAGCTTCAAACACTTAATAGGAGAGAAGAAATCAATGTTTCCTATCCAGGAAGGTTTCCAGGACATTGTCACCGACTTCAAAAGCTGTTAATAAATCACTCCGGATATCAGCAGGTGCAATCCCACCTGTTGTAATATTCAATAATTCTATACACTCCTCCTCGAATGGCTTAATCATCGACTGAATTGTTTCGCAGACCGTTTGAATAGCTGTATCTAGTTTAATGCGAAAGGCATCCAGTTCCTTTCTGCCCCGATTCAAATGGAGCTTTCCAGCCATAACTTCACACTGATTCGATATAGCTGCCCTTGAATGATGATATAGTATCCATCGGTACAGCACCGTTATTGCATGTGATCCCTGTTAGGCTCCTTTAGTTTTAGAATCTCGGTTACAAGTCTGTTCGATTACCTGATCGCATGCTGTTTGAGAAAAGCCTTAGTGGTTTTGCTGTTTACAGCAAATTTAACATCACTAAATTCTTTGTGAACAATTGGCTTGCCTTCACTCAACTCCATCATTTCACACCAGTATATTGGAAGGTATCTTTCGTAATTTACCCGATCGTATGCTAAAAACCTGGGAAGCATCGAACGAACTGAAGATAAATGAAGCTTCTAATTTTCCTGTCGCGTTGCACGTATCAATAAAAGTAGCACCTCAACCATTTTCAGATACGAACACCAGAAAGCAAATGTAGGGTTTTCAGCAATCTTATGTCCTATTAATTCTTTGTATTTCGCCACAAGGTCTTCTATGGGAGGTTTAGCAAGAAGACTGAAAATCTTTACTTGGAAAAGTAACATTCAACTCGGGTAAAAATTTCTTGAAATTTATCACTTTCTGAAGGCTGCAGTTGTTGAAGAAATAACTGCGAGCGAAGTCTTTCCAAAGCTTCTCTCATTAGTTTGGGAGTACGGATACTTCTGTTGTAGTGGTGTCCACTTTTATTCTGTTAATAGATTTTTCTCCAACAATACCAGATTCTACAAAAATGCCCTGCAGGCCTGGATCACGAAAACGTTTTCTAATAACAGCCAGAAATGCTATTGCTGTGTGAAAATCTCCTAATCGTAACACCAGACTTTGGTGGAAGACTTCGTTTTGCCATCTAAACTTGCTGAGTTTTTGAATACATGGCTTGATTCATCAGCAGAACAACGACGTCAAGCTGAAGATGGTCAGCTATTTGTAGACTGCGTTGCAAAACTGTATTAATAGTAGACATTTCGGTTGGATTTGCATCAACAACAGGTAAATATCCTACGTTTGTTTTAACAGGAATGCTAGATTTTGACAACCAGTCCAACCTGGTAGTATTTTATTGGTATTGCAGGGATGCTTCCACAAGTGAAAAATGGCATCAAGATTACGAGGTTCAATACAGTTTGTTCAGCTGACGTCAGTTTTGGTATTTTTTCAAAACACAAAGGAGCTTGTTTTTTCTTGCCAGTGAAGTACGCTATAGACGTAAGAGGTGGATCAATTGTCCTTTTCTTGTCTTTTTTTTTTATTTGTACGTATGACCTCAGATGTTTGTTGTTGTTGATCATTCCACTGCAATATGATGCCATTAGTATTATGCAGAGGCGTAGCGAAGGGCATTTTGTTGGGGGAGGGGGAGGAGCGACCGGCAAAATTTGCCGAATGATCCTCTCCACTGCAGCTTGGGGGTCTGGGGGCTGACGGATTTTTAGATATTTTAAGACCTTTCCTGGCTTCAAACAGTACGTTTTATACATTTCTAGGCTCCACAAAAGTTTAAGAAAATGAATGAACCGTAGGAAGAAAGCTTTTAAAAAAATTATTTACCATGCCCTGACCAAGTTCAGATACAGGAAGTTAGTTTTTCTAAAATTCTAAGAAACTTTTTTTTACCGTAATTTTGCATGTGCCCATAGATTTTTGAACAGGGGTATAACCCTGCATCCCTCCCCCCAGCCTCATGGAAGTCCATAAGAAAAATGGCAGGAGATCATGTGCTTGGCTGTAACAATGCTTTGATGGAAACTATATTACAGTAGGAAATCATCACCCATGCAGTTTTGTAAAGAACCACACAAAAATGCGAATTGGGATTGAACGAATCTTAGGCCCGTATCCTGAACGATGACTAAAACTCGAACTTTACTTGAAATGACGTCACACATATTTAGTGCCATTCACCACCAGAACTTCTTTTGGATACATTTGGAAGAAATCGGGTG
The DNA here is from genome assembly GCA_023313725.1 of Lithobius niger. Lineage (NCBI taxonomy): Eukaryota > Metazoa > Arthropoda > Chilopoda > Lithobiomorpha > Lithobiidae > Lithobius > Lithobius niger. The sequence continues at coordinate 2,988 of JAHWFP010077673.1, forward strand.
GTGAATGGCACTAAATAGGTGTGACGTCATTTCAAGTAAAGTTCGAGTCCTACTCAGCGTTCAGAATACGGGCCTTTGACTAAAGAGAGGGATTGATTTTTGCACGGGATGAAGTGTCTTGCAGGTACAGTTATCAACAAAAGGCAAAACACGATCGCTCTTTTGTTTCATTCAAGAAGTTACCTACTAAATACAATGCTATTTCGATGTGTCTCGACCAGTAGTGAATTAATTTTTTTTTATCTGTTTCATGCACAGTTTTTTTTTTAACTGTTCCTTCCTCTTGGGGGGAGGGGAGTTGAGGTATGGTCCTTACGGTGACTTTAGAATGCTGGATCCGTGGTGTATGCATGAATTGACTGCCGTATACCTACTGCTATTTTTTTACGTAAAAAAATCTAATAATTTAATTAAAAATAGGACCTAGTTTGTTTCTGTAGCGTACCATCATTCAAGTCTTTTTTTGTTCATTCCAACCGTTATACTATTGCGACCATTTTTAATTTAACAGCACGTAGTAAGTTTATTTGCAGCAATTTTCGGTACAAATTTATAGCTACGATTATAGATTCGGTACTAGGCCTATCGTTAAGATAGTTCTCTGTATGTGACGCGAGCAAGGAAACATTTCTTTTGTAGTATTCAACAAACAACGTAAAACCTTAAAAACAATTTTTTAGCTAGTCGGCAAATGTTTTAAGTATTTTTTTATGGTCAAACGTTTTTATAGTCAAGAAGGGTATCTGTTAATCTTGTATTTTTTTTATATTCAATACCTAATTGCTCGGTTGGCTGTTAAACTAAGCTGAGTCGGTTCCTAGTTTGGATCACACCAGCTAACTAATTAGGCTTGAAGAAATTTTAGATTTATCTTGTCTTTTTTTCTGCGTTGGTTTTTATTGAGGCTATCTCAAAAAGAGTGATAGAACAGCATTTATTTTACTTGCACATTTTTCTTTTGTGGCAACGTTTTTTTTTTTAATCACTATCAAAATGACAGTACTTCCATATTCGTGAAGCTCCAACTTTACTCTTTTTCCAGGAAGTATTGACTTCTAAGCAGCTATCTGATCGCGTATATCGAGCAATAGTCGTGGTGCCGACTGTTAACATGTTCAGAAGGCAATGGTGTGGTGTCGACTGTTAAACCAGTTGATAACGAATGAACTCGTCCTTCTGGGGAGGAGGTGGGAATTTTTGCGTGAAGAAGCATTCAACTCTATAATCCAGAGTGTTCTCTTCTTTTGTTACTCTACCCTGCTAATCCACCTTTAAGCAGTCAATGTCACTTTAACAAAACTAGAATATGCATGTAAACAAGAATTTATATATTCTAGACCTAAATAAAGAGAAATATTTACTTTCTATTTTGAAAAACAGCACGCAGAAAGTCGGATCAGAGTTGAAAATGCTATTAACTGTCGGTAAGACAACTTCGCTGAGCCAAAGACAGCTTTGATTTTGCCGACTCTTGCTGACTTGAGAAAAGTTGGGGGAGCAAGCTGAGGCTATCACCAAAATCATCATTATCCCACACCCATGTTGTAAACACGCCTGAAGAAAACTCGCAGGCAAACAACTGTTGCTTTTTAATTGCTGCAAAGCTAACGCTGTATCATGCTACAAAACAGCTGAGTGGGAAACACAGTGCCCCAAGCCATTCAATAGGCCTATAATTTTGGCAGATCCCGTCAAATGACGGACAGTCATTCCTAGGGCTAAGCGTTTGAGTGTTTCGTTTCCTTCCATTAGTCACAAAATACAAAATGTCTTGGGCAACTGATAACAGTTTACGTCTATCATCAGGTACAACGTTGACGAAATTATTAACTGTGATTTCGTCTGAAGTTCCACTACACCACGCCAAAAAATTAAATAACTCCACCGGAATCATATCAGCAACAGTGTGTGAAGTTAAATCACTCCCACCCAGAGGCCACTGGGCAGGGAGAGTAGGTGCGTCATCGATAATTTTTTTTAAGTGCAGTTGCAGACGAATACAAAACACGAAGGAGTTCCTGTGAATGTGTTAAAGACACAGCATTTTCTGTTGTTGCAGTGTCAGTGTCGTCTGTTTCAGTTTCAGTGAAACTATCTTCATTTAGGGTATGACACACACCACGTTCAGCTGTGTCACACAAAAATAAGTTCACACTGGTTGAGCCTGGATTGCGTCACAAAATGCAACTAAGGGTACACTTTGCATATCCTTTTCTTCAAAACGTTATTATTTCTGTAGCCTGTAATGTCTGCTTGCTCAGTTTCCTCTACTATTTTGACGAAGTATTCTGTTACCTTACTCATTCTTAAAACTTCTTGTTGTTTTATAATAATAATAATAATAATCTTTATTGCAATTACAGTTACACTGTAATCCTCGAAGCTGTTAATGACAGCTTGTCTGAGTTTTATTTACATCCTTTTCGTATACAATTATTCGTATTATCATTCAACATTTCGCAGTGGGATTTAGTTTCCAGCATTTCTTGTCGAGCTTAGAATACAATTATAATAACATATCAATATAACAATAATTTAATAATAATAATACACTAAATATACAAATATGCATACATTTTCATTACATTACTCCTGATTCCTATTATTGTTGTTTGATTTTGTGTTTATCTATTATTTTTGTTCAGTTATTAGTTTTTCTTTTAATTTAATTTTTATTTCCTTTAAATTTACATGGATTTCGGCATATTATTAAAAATATTTGGTATATACCAGTGTCTATTTTAGTCTTCTGTACAGCCGTACCGGCTGAGAAAACTATTGCAACGACTTTGTCCGTCCGTCCGTCTGTCGCTTTTTCAACTTCGCAACGGTACCTGAAATTGACGACCACTGTTTACAACTTTCGATTCAGTGTCAAAAGTTAGTTAAATAACATGGCAAATTAAAACATCGTTGCCTCCATATAGCTAACAGACTTCTTCAACGTAACTAAATTAAATAATAACATTTCATCGTCGAATTGAAATCCTAAAGATTTGTGTTAAGAGGGAGTGCAACGCCTTTGGTTATCTAAATTCTGACTACTAGATGGCGTTAGCGTCTACAACGTATTTCAGTTACGATCTTATTTCCACTTTTTCTCAGTTATTTTCCAACAGAATAGCGTCAAACTTGTTTCTAATGAAAGAGAATCGAATTGCCTAGCGAAGTCTGGAGGTAAAATTATCTAAAATATATTTTTGTACTTTGGAGCAATATTTTAAGGTTGGCTGACTAACAGCTAAATAAAAACTGTAAACGTACTTTCCATCCGATATCTATGAATTAAATCCTTTTCTTCATTAAAAAAGTGTAACTGGTTTAAAATTAAACAATAAAATACCATAAAATGCAGGTGTTGTTTGAAAAAAACGTACGTACTCTAATCGGATTCGAACGCAGAGCGGGTGTTAAATGTGACGAGGCATGCGCACAAAGAAGGGCGCTGGATAGCAGTTCCAGCGCTCGTCAGATCTGTGCGTTCGGAAATCTGAGACAAATGACGTTTCACACGCGATCGACGTAAAACTGTCCTTAGTATTGCAGTTAGATGTCGTTGTGCTTCCATATATTCACTTAGATTGCGCTCCATTGCTCTAATACTTCTCCCAAACTAATATACAACAACTGCAGCAGAAATTTCATTTGTAAAATCGACAAAAAAAATATATCTGGAATTTGTAACACAGGTAGTCTATTGTAATCGGATTAGAACGAAAAAGTGAGTATGAGACGGGGTGTTCTACAAATCAAAAATGGGAGAGTAGTAGTCCCATATATAAATTACACAATTCCTGCGGCTCTTTTTGCGTGAGTGGCTTTCGCGATCCTTTCAGACGATATGGTTTTATTTGTCCTTTTGCCCTTCGCCTTTTTTTCCGTTCTCATTTTTCCTGCGATATTTTGCTTTGTAGTTCATTCTCCCTGGTTTTAGGGACCAGTCAATATTTTCGAAAGGGGGGAATCAAATCTGTGATCAGGCCCAGAATGGCAGCCCTGGGACCCAAGTGCCATGACGTTAAAAAGGCCCCCCAACAGAAGGTGGGAGGGGGTTGCAGGTGGAATTATTCGAGCTTATGAGACCCGGTCATTATTTATGGCCGGAAGGAGGGGGCGGACAAAATGAAAATGTAACCATGATATTTTCAATCTCTCTCCCCCCCCCCCTCCAAAACCCTGACAAAATATTAACCTCCCCATTCAAGGTCAAAAATGTTGTGACCCTCCTGATCCAAAGGAACCAGAAGGTAAGGCTTTTCTAGAAAGTGTACGAAAAAAATTACAGCAGTGTTACTGACAACTTCAAAACCACGGGCAAACACTCACATCTTGGGGGTTCCCCCAGAAGTGAGGCGTTTTTAGAAGTTTTAATTGCTGAAAGTGTTATTATCGAGGTTCAAAAATTAACCCCCTCCCCGGGGGGGGGGGGGGGGGCCTTAATGCTGTCTTTATAGTTCAGTCATTTGTAGAGAGCTATGAAATGACTAGATTTTAAGGGCAACCAAGAAATTGCAAACAGAAAAAAATTCAACTGCAGCAAAAATTTCATTTGTAACTGTAAACTCGAAAAAGGCCCCCTTACAAATTTACGGGAGGGCCCATGTGCCAGTGGCAACCTGGCACTATGGCCAGTCCGGGCCTATATGTGATCGGATAGCCGTTTCACCGAATTCTAATCAGTGTCTTAATTTTTGGCTAAACGGAAATTCCCGTTTCGCCGACTCCTGTTTTGGCTAATTACAAATTTCTACCAGTTAGGAATGCTTCTTTAACCTCAGCAATATTACATTTATAGAGTATTTTGATTATGCGACATGGGATTCGGCGAAACGGGAATTCCCATTTCGGCGCATTTGAATCATGGCTGAACTTTCGGTGAAATGGAAAGACAGTATGATCCACAAAGTTTCGATTCCCCACTCGCCAATCCAATGCCCCCATTTATGCTGAAAAAAGAAGCCCCCCCCCAACTCTCCCCGCCATCCCTACAAACCGCAAACCCATCGTATATCAAGGGACGTATCAAGGGACGCAATAATACAATGTCAGAAGGCCTATTGAAGTGGGCTTGCGAGACACCTTATTATCTAACTGAAATTTGTTTAGGTTTTGTTCAGGATTTGTTGTTTTCGGTTGCCAGATAAAATAAAACAATGCAAAAACACAAACACACACAAAAAAAAAAAGGTTCAATGACCTTGTATCAGACCGAAAACTCATCAGGTCGAAATGAGCGAAGATCCATCCGATAGAAAATGTCTGCACCCGTCACATAGAATTTTACCCATCAGATGGAAATTTCTCCCCGTCAGATAAAGGTTTTATTTTCCCGTCAGATAGAATTGTTTTTTATTTGATAAAATAAAATTCTGGCTATCCAATCCATAGAGGCTCAATCACAAACCTGGAGCATGTTTTTTGTATGCTTGCATGTTTTGTTCTGTCTGGCGCAACTAATATTTTGTGCTGAGAACTGTGAACCAGTCCGTTACGTGGCTAACGGCAAAGGAAATCCAGGAAAATAATACCAAATAAAGAAAATCTAGAGAATATAAAATCCAAAGGAAAAAATCCAAAGGAAGAAAGTAATCCACGGAATAGCTTTATTTCTAGCTTACTATTTTATTAGTGAGGTAAACCGTATTTCGATGCAGTGGTACGAAAGTAAAACAAAGTAACACAAAGAAGGAATTGCGCACAGCATCGCCCTCCACAGTTCTGACGGCATACTGCCAGTGGTTTATTCTGGTGTTTTCCGGAAGTGAGTTTCTGGCAGTTCTGATTGGGGCGAGTTTAGGACGTTCATCGTTCTCATACGAAGCGCGGCTGTCTAGCCCCCCCCCCCTCGTGCAGTTTCAGGGGTGCCAGACAGAAGGAAGCGTCGGCTGGCAGCGCCGGTGGAAGGCAAGTGTCCACTGTGCCCGCTCTTTGCCTTCGAGTATCCACTCTAGCCACCGTATAGGTTTTTTTTATGGCAAATGGTTTGAGTTTGGTTATATCCTTTACATTTCATTACAGTTTTTAAAAACATTCCCGTTATACGGAAAACAAATCCCGTGACAAATTCAATTTTATATTAGAAATCGACTTTATTCTTAATTTCGATGGGTATGGTGTGAAATCGATTTGCTTTTCAACCCATTTTCTCGCTCAGTTGTAAAATTATGAAATTGTAGAAAGATAATCACTCCATGTAGGTCAGGGTTATCTGACTGGCTACCCTCCTCTTTGATTTGTAGAATATCCCTCCTCACTCTTTTTTTCTTTCTAATCCGAAGTAGATTCACATATTTTTGCATTTGTTCATACGTGTTTAGTTTTGGTAACTACTGTTGTTCCCAGTGCATTCCTGCAGTTTCGGTCACAACATAATGACAGTCGTAAAAACATTCAGAAAAAAATAGGCCGGTGGGGAAAATAAGTACGCTAAAAAAAAGCGCTTACGAAACGCGTTCAAAACAAACTTAAGTCTCGGACCTAAAGAGAGTCGGGAGCGGGGGCGGCGGGCGCCGAGGGTCCGCCGTCAGCCACCGTCGTGGTAAAGCATTCGCGGTTGCATTTTTTCTTGAGGTGCATCTACACGGGGCGCTTTTGCCGCGTGTCGCCGTAATTTTCTGTCCGCACGCGCTGTGACGCCTCGTGTATTTCCACTGGCGACACGCGTTTTCAGACGCGGCGTCTTTGCTGCTCCGTGCTGCTCGAAATAGAAGTTTTGGGGTCACGTGACTCATACGTAATTGCTACGTCATCATTTGACGCCACTTGGCTGCCGGCGCTAACAGCGCGTGACGCTTTGTCGATTAGGATTTTGTCGGCGTCACGATTAAAATGAGAACAGAAAACGAATTGCAGACGCCACTATTTACTTGGAAATTCAAAATTCCTGTGAACAAGAATTGTTGTATTACAAATGAATTGTACATGAGCGACGAAAAAATCTAATCTAAAATTAAATCTAAATCTAACTTAAAATCTAGAATCTAAAAAAAAATCTAAAAATAAAAAATAAACTACGTAAAAAAAGATAAAGGTAAAACATTCTATTACACTATTATGATAATGTAAAATGTGATAAAAAACGAGGTTTGAAATTGTCAAAAGGTTTGAAGTTATAAAACGCAATAAATCTACAGGCCTAACTATCAACCAAAAATGGAATTTTAAAGTACATGTCGATTATTGTCGATATTATTACTAAAAAACTCCGAACACGCCTCCTAAAACTTAGCTTTCTAAAAAGCATACTCGGAACCGGTCTTTTTGTTTTATCACTGGTGGATTTGTGGTGGGTTCCCCCCCCCCCCCCCCCCCGGCTAGAGAAGGGGTGGTCATGAATTCTCTTGACGGGATTCATATTTTAGAACCAGTGAAGGTTGAAGGTGATGATGTCACAAAATGATCACTGACTTATCTGGAGGAAAAGTTGTTTTTTTTTTAGGATGGTGGGTTGGATTACTTTTGGACCTTGAGCATGGATGTTCAAGAATTTTCTTTCAGGGTCTTGTAGAAGTGGGGGGGAGTCACTGAAAAATTGGTGGGGGGGTTCCTTCCCCACCGTGTAATCTGGTGGTCCTCCTTGTTTTTTCCCCCCGCCCCCCCCCCCCCCCGGTGGGGGGGGGGGGGGGGTGGAGGGGTGTCTGAAAAAACTGGTGGGCTCATTATCATTTTCTTGGATTTTCTTTCCGCCCCGCCCCAACACAGTTATAAACATAGCGCAACTAATTTCGGGGGCATCCATTGAAAAATTGGTGGGGGAAAAATTGGTGGGGGGAGGGGGAAAAATTGTTGGAGGAGGCAGTAACTGAAAACAGAAAATGGTTATCCCATTTTCATTTTATCCTGTTCATCCCCTCCCTGCGTCATTGAAAAATTTGGTGGTCCAATTTTCATCTCCGGATTCTTCTCTTCCCCCCCCCCCCCCCCACACGCACACATGCTATAAGTTAGCTAATTAATTTAGGGTGCAATCATTCAAAACTAAAAATGGTACTCCCATTTACATTTTCTCCGGTTCACCACCCCCTCTCGTGGGCGGCGGAGGGAGGGGGGTGTCATTGAAGAAAAATTGGTGATGTCATTCTCATATTCCCCTCCCCCTCCCTTCACCCACAGCTATAAACATTGCTCTGGTAAACTGGAAAATATAACTCATCAACTTTTTTACAACTGCATGTTTGTAAAAAAAAAAAAGAAGATTTACCCTTTAAAACTTAGTCTAGGCTTTTTTAAAGATTATTCATTAATATAATTCGGTGTTGATGTTATTGCTTTTGTAAACATATTTTTGTGTTAAAACACGCTAAGTACACACAAGTGCCTTCTGTGCTTCGTAGTGGACTTGGCAATTTTTTTAATGAATAAAAAAAAGAGGTTAGATTCAATGCCAGTTGCTATCAATAATTACCACAAAGCTTTCTTGTTCGGTGAGCGTCCAGGCGCCATCTTTGTACCACCACGTGATTCACAATATCGTATCAGGTTGCAGCGTTGCGGCGGCATGCGCCGATAAATAGACTGATTTCTATTTCCACGCGTCACGCTTCAACACGGCAAAAATGCAGTACCTTCCTAAAGCACCGAACAGAGCGAACAGAACACACCACTGTTACAGACAGTTTGGCTCCAAACTCGACGTTGCGCGTGCGCAGTGATGTTGCGTCAGCCGTTCAGTACCTTCTTAAACTACAATACAGCTCAACGAGCTCAGCAGCGTATTGATACGTCATACCTTCACCGCCACCAGACCTAGCTAATGGATTTGACCAGGATTGGCTAATAGATGTGACCAGGCGAGAGCAACGCCAAATTGCGGAACCATCTCAGGGAGGTGGTTTGCTGGGGTGGAGGTTTGAGCATGCGCGAGCTAACAGTTTTGACGAAACGGATTCGTCGCTGACGATGTTGACGTCAATCAAGCCGCATCAACACGGATATTAGCAGGGAATGTGCCAAACTGTCACCAACAGTGGTGCGTTTGGTTCGCTCTGTTTGGTCGTTTAGGAAGGTACCGATAGCGCGTGCTTCGAGTTTGTTCATGTCGTGGTGTTCCTACACGGGGCGCTCTCGTGCCGCCGCAAGCTGCTCTGAAACTTGCGCTTCTCACGCGCTTCAAAATGGGCGGAGCTTATTTTGCTGCCGGTGCAACTACACGGCGCGCTATGAAAAAGCGCCGAAATGCGAGCGCCACGCGTCATCCGTCATGCGGCACGTGCTAAAAGCGCCCCGTGTAGATGCACCTTTAGGCTACTCTACAGCACGTTTTAAATGACGCTCTTAGCATTAGTAACTACTGTGAAAGTTATTCTAATAACATGGGGGACATTCCCTGTATGTAGAAAGCAAATTTCCGACTAGATTGAATAAAAATCCTACGCTCAGATAGAAAATATTACCGTTAGAGCGAATAGAAATACCATCAGATGGAAAAAAAAAACGTTCTCGTCGGTAGTATTTCCAAGTTGGATGGGTCGTGCGTTATTTTCTACTGTATCTGCTGGATTTCGATATGACGCGCCTGAACCAAAAGTTACGTCAATATTCGGCAAAGGCACAATTACGGAATCAAAAGGGGGAGAGAGGGAGGGGGGGGGGACAATTATTCGGAATCGTGGAATTATCGGGGGGATGACAATTATTCTACAATGACAACTATTCAGTCGGGAGGGTAGGACTGACAAACTATGGAGTCAGTTGGGGGGGGGGGGGGCATATTTTCCTAGCTGGAAACAAATAATACATTATAAGTAATAAATACACAGAATTACACATTGGAATTGCGGGGTTTGCTAGCCACAGCCGCCAGTCCAATCGTAATGTAACATGAAATAACCGACAAATCATAACACAAAAACTTCTGGGGACATAAGATTAATCCTCGGAAAGTGGCATGTTTTTTTTTTAACCTAGTATTATTTGCGGCATTTTCTGCCTTTATAAACCATTTTTGAACAAGATTTTGTTTTTATTCAGGTTTCACGTTACAAGAACATAAACATACTATTACTTTCTAGTTCTCCCACTCTTTCGGGCAACTAATGCAATCCAAGAACGGGAAAGATGGGTTTTCGGCTGCAATTATCAATGAATTATGCCACAGTTTTACGTCGATAGCATTCCATACACATATGAAACGTCATTTGGCTCAGATTTCCGAACGCACAGATCTGACGAGCGCTAGAACTGCTATCCAGCCCTTCTTTGTGAGCATGCCTCGTCACATTTAACACCCGCTCTGCGTTCGAATCCGATTAGAGTAGGTACGTTTTTTTTTCAAACAACACCTGCATTTTATGGCATTTTATTGTTTAATTTTAAATCATTTACACTTTTTTAATGAAGAAAAGGATTTAATTCATAGATATCGGAT
>JAHWFP010077674.1:0-26404 GCA_023313725.1 Lithobius niger
TTGCACTCTGACTGGTGGGGAGAAAAAATACTGAGTTCGGATTGGAAGGAGCTTGGATGGCAAAGGAAATTGCCGACTTTGGGTGTTTTTAGAGGCCGTGGCTTGAGTAGTGCATTGAGTTAAACTCATAACAACGTGAAATAAGCCTATACATTTTTTTATAAAAACTGCAATGTTATGCATTGCAACTATTGAAGGAGGGGGGGGGGACGAAGTTTGATGCTCAAAGTTAAAATAAACTGTTATTAATTGAAGGCAAAGGCTTTACTGTGCATTCGGAATTGAGATCACTATGGTCGGAGCCCTGAAATAAAAATACAAGATACACACTGAAAATGTCCGGTAAAATAATCGTAGTCGTGTTGCGATTTTGAACAAGGTAGGGTTCATGAGAAAAGATTACGTTAAATAATGCTTTTATAAAAGCCTAGGCAAAAGATTAAATAAACCAGCTTGTGTTTCAAAATGCTATAACGCATAAAAATTTAAATGTATTATTGCAGCCGCAGATAATAACGCTAGTGTAGTCAAAGTTTTCATAGTTGTTAAAATCGTCACCTTAGTAAAGTAAAAACATTGAAGACGTGATAAACATGTAAACTAGCACAGCACTAAGCTAGTCGGCTTTATGCCTGGAAATAAATTCGAGAAGTACAAATAAATATTTACATGTTTGTTTTTCGGAAAATGGCGACGGAAATTGCGTGCGTCGGCGCTCAGTTTGAGCACTTTTTCAAATTGAGTTGTAGACCAAAGTATGGCGAATTTTGGAGTTCTGTTTTCGTAGGATTACAGAAAAAGTTCGGGTTTATTAAGAGCTGCAAACAGGAGTCGATGAAGTCCATTTTCCTGGGAGATATGAATTTTTAAACTTGGAGAAGAAAAAAAAGTGTCCCCGAGTTGTTGATGGTTGGTGTCCGGTCTCCTAACCAATCGACAGGAATTTTAGGCCTCATGCCTTTACATGTCCCCCAACGGGAGATTTTATTCGGGGTTCCTGTTGAGCTCCAAATAAAAGCCTACAAAAATGATTAGTGCACATCAGTATGTCACAATACAAGTTGCCAAGCCATGTAACTAAAAATATGCAAATAAACACTCTTGGTTTATGCAATCAAACAACATAGGAAGTTCCAACTCCTATAAAGTTTGTTGTGTTGCCATTTACATTCAAGGTGAGCGAAAAAGGTTTTTGAGCTACTTGTTCCTAGCCCCGGATCGACAAGTTAAAAGTACACTATTTACACAAAATTTAAAATTACCATTTTATCTTTTTGGGGACTGACGTTTTTGAGGTAAAGTTAACTTGAGTAAAAAAAATTTGCATTTTATAAAAACACTAATTGCAAAAATTAACTGAGTGCTTGTGCGCGCTGCTTGTTGCAGGAAATTCGTACCGAGCACACAGGAAATTGGAGCAAAACATAAAATAAAAAGAAACACTATTTTCGAAAGTTAACGAAAATTAAAGGTTCATGTCATGTTTTTGTAATTGTTACCTATTAAATGATATAATCGCAACATTTAATGCTCTAACTCGTCCGCCGTTCACAGAATGCTGTTTTTATTTTCTTGGAAAGCATCGAAAAAAACCACGCGGCGCACTGCTCAGGACCTAGCTTGCAATAAGGATCGGAATAGAGGGTACTATAAGCGCATGCGCAACTATAAGCTCTATTAAAGTTAACAATCACCACTGGACTGATTTAAGGTATATCAGACAACTTGTTTACATGGAAATTTAAACACGGAAAGGTTTTGAGATAGAACCCATAACTACAAATACAAAATACAACGCTGGGAAGTTTTGTGGATAAAAACTAACAACCTTTTAACGACAGAGTTGACCTTTCGCACTCAGAGGTGAGACAGACGGCTGTTTTTAAAGAAAGCCATTTCGTAGAAAAATTAAAGAGGAGATAGCCAGGGACCACTAAACTCCCGTAGAATGTTCCTAATGAACATTTAAACGTGTCGTATAATCTCTGTAAATATCCTTCCACGCAGGAAGGCGTTGATAGTGACAGAGAGAATAACATAGGCACTTAAAATTTAGGTGTAAGGTCCGAATTGGGAAAGCTGACAGTTTCTTTGAGTGAGGTTGTCCTGACAACGTACCTCTTAACCATTAAAAAAATTTAATAATAAGAAAAGTTGCAGAGCAAATTTTGGTTCCACCACTTGTTTAGCTTTTAACAATAAAAACTCAACTTGTCGTTTTTAAGTTAAACAAAATACCTACTCACGGTTTCAGCATTAGTATGAGACTTTCCAGGTTTGTACTTGACCTCATAGTCATAGTCTTGAAGAGTTAAGACAGTAAAGCAGTAAACACAATTTTTATGTTTAGGTTAGGTGGTCCTAGATGGAGCCACGTCTGTAGCGGCCTACACTCACTACAACTTAACACTTAAGAAGAAAACTATTTGTTTAGGTTTTCAAGTAAAAAAAACTCAACATGGAGAAAAATTACACGTTTAGCCTACTTACGTTAGTCTTGGTGGTTTACACAAGATTGCAAAAAAAACTATTTTAGGGAAAAAAACTACACTAGTTTTAGTTATCACGTTTGGAGTTCTACTTAGAGGTTTTACTTACTCCCTTACTGATAAAGACATTATTTACTGTGGTTAGGTCAGATTTATAACCTTAGCTCTGACGAAAAACAATTATCTAGTTCAAAGAGCCATAACTGTGATGATCAATCACAAATTTCCACCCTTTACTTAAGACAAGAGTTTAACTTTAAAACATCGGGTCCTAATTTTTAAGGATGTACACAAAAAAAAACGGCATTTACGTTTTATTGGTTAAACCAAACTGTTGCTAAGTTAGGTTAAAGCATGGCAATTTAATTTCTCCAAACTCTTGGAAAAAATCAAAATGGCACTTGAAAGAAGCAAGTTTAGGGCTTACTTTGGTTTTAACAGACACACTTTTTACTGCAAGGTTGTCCTCAGATTTAACTCTTCTAAGTTTATCTCTAGGAGGCGGAAAAAGCTTGCTAAATGAGCGGTTACGTAGTTCAATCCATTCATTGAATCTTGGCGCTAATTTATTAGGTCTGACGGAGCCAGTTGGCTCATTATGGGTACTGCAAGTACTCTTATCGGACTTTCCATCTATACTTGGATGGTCAGTCGGCCTATCGCCGGCTGTCTGCACTTTTCGGGGAGCGACGTTTTTAACGGTCTCTTTCGTGCCCGACTTGACTGCCTCAGCTGAGGGGCGGGACGACTTGGAAGGCGCCAGAAAGTCTACTGTCGGGTTTGGCTTGACCAATCTCGCTGGCCGGCATGCAGGAGCGGGGGCGGTGTTTACGGGAACGCTTTTTCTCCGTGGTTTGGCTGTGATCTGCAGCGCTCGGGCAGGGGGGAGGAGCTACGGGAAGAGCAGGGCTACAATTGCGGGCGTCGTTTACATTTATTTTAGGCTGTCGTAATTCGTCTAGTTTAGACAGGGCGTTTACGCCCAAAACTATTTGGAAAACAGAGTGGGAAGCCTCCGAAACACATGCAACAACATGCAATTTTAAACCTCCATTTAATTTCAAAATTAATTTTACCTGCTCTAACTCTACCACCGTGTCGCTCATTACGGTTTTGCACTGAGCTGTTTGTTTTAGTCTAGGCCAAGTTTTGGCGAGTTTTCGATTAACGAGATTTACACTGCTCCCGGAATCGCGTAGGCACAACACTTTGTGCCCACTCGAAAACATGCATTAGCAAATTGAGTTTTGACATACTCGGGACATCGATTGCGGAGGTGCGAGGACGAACCGCATTTATAGCACGTTCTAACGTTAGTTTGACTAGGGTTAGAAGCTACACTATCACTAATATCAGCGTTAGCATCTGGGCAGGTTACGCTGTCACTGTTAGTCCCAAGCGGATTAGCTAACGAGTTATGGTTTCGATTACCGTTACGTAGATTAGATGAAGCTTTATGAGCTTGGCTGGCTGGCTGTGCGCTAGTTTGCAACTTGTCAGTTTTGACTGCAACATCAATGTTGATTTGCTTATCACGGGTTGTGTAGTCATCACACAATTTGGCTGCTTCTTGTAGCGTCCCAGATCTAATCCGGTCCGGCAACCATTTTCTCAGGTCCACTGGGCATGACTTGTTAAATTGCTCTAATAAAATTAAATTAGACAACTTGTGGAAATCGCCGTTAACACCGGCGAGTGACAACCATCGGGAAAACAATGTCTCGAGCTCAAAAGCATGCTCGTGAAATAATTGGTCTTGTTCTTTTTCAAGACTGTGAAATGCCGACTGGACGGACTCTTTAGTCTGTACGAACCTTTCAAGTAATTTTATTTTAACCTGATCGTAATCGTGCATAGTAGCTGTGCTCATTTGATCGCACACCTTTACTAAAATTTCGCCTAACACAGGTTGTAAGCCTACGACCCATTCACTTTTTGGAATTCGTTGAGTTTCCATTGTACCTTCAAAGATTTTTAAAAATGAATTGATTTCCGATTTCGGACCCCAATTATTTAGCAATCTAATGGCATCTGAAATTTTTCCGGGCCGTGGACCTGAATTTACATATGGCAAAACCTGTACTGGATTGGTACCGTCTGTGTTTCGTAATCGGGCTATATTCTATCTGTCTATTAGCAAGTTCTACCTCGTGCTCGAGTTTCCTAATGGCCAGCGCCGTAGCGGCATCGCTAGTCTGGGCGGTGGTGTCACGTAACATTAGTTCGTGGGCACGACTTTTGTCTGCCTCCTTGGCTGCGTGATCAAGTTTTAAAGCTTCGAGTTTTAACTGTTCTGCTTTAAGGAATAGTTCGTTCTCCTTGAGAGCGATCTCTTTTTTGGCCATAATGGCGGAATCACGTTTTTCAGTGGCACTGAGAAGTTCGTTTGACAGCTCATCCAACGTGAGTTTGTTATCATTAAATGCAATTTTAATAATATCTACGGTCTCGTGTCTAGTTTCACACACCGTTAAACCCAAATTCAAACAAGCTTTCTTTTCAAGTCTTTGTAGTGAATATGATCGATTAACGCTTCTAAATCTTTCATGTTGAAAGTTAGGTTAGTTCAAATTTTAAAGAAAAAAAAACGTTCTAGTTTTAAATCTTTACAGTTAAAAATTGCAGCCGTAAAATAACTCTCTTAAAAGTTAAAAAGAGTGAGTATTTAAACACTTCTCTTATAACCCAATCCAGTCAGAACACACAAATACAATCTTATATTACCTAAGCACTCAGGTGGATACATAAAATAAACACTCGGCCCGGCAACCGGACTATACCAATGTGCACTAACCTGAATTTCCGACACAATCGCTGTGCGGTCAGTCATCCAATCACCCATCGAAGATCGGATCCCAATTGTTGTTGTGGTCGTCCTTCTGGTTGAAGTTTGAACACCGTCACTTGTGAAGTCCTGTGGATTTTCACTCTTGGAGCATCATATCCTCTTTTTTCAGTGGCTGACTTCTCCAGGGGTTGAAGGAACATCTGCCTTCCGAAGGCGTGCCTGCTGCTTCACGGCTTGTGAAGGGAGGGTTGCCGCTTCCCGGCTCCAGCTGGATACGGGGTGGTTTTTGCCTTTTGTTGTCTTAAGGCTGACATCTGCTTCTGTAGCGTTTTTATCTTAGCTACGGACGTCTCTGGGGGTTGCAGTTTTGATTTTACTGCAACATCTTCTTCTTTATCAAGATGAACTGGGAAGGAGTGTAGTGGCACAGCACCTTTAAATCCCACCGCTGCCACCAGTTTTGTAGCGGCGCTTACAGGGTCTTGAGGTGCCTACTGTCTATAGCACCGACAATCTGGCGTACTTGTGGTTACTTCAGATAAGTTCATAAGTAGCAGTTTTTACTTTCACGAAAAAACAGCATAGCGTGTCTACTGCACGGTTAGGAGAAGAGCGTCAGCGTCCTACGTAAGTTATGAAGACCTATCTAATCATGGTTCACTGCCACCACGATGGGTAAATTAATCTAATTTGCCTACTTCGGAGTTAGAATAAAAATTGATTTGTAATTAAAATAACCTTTGCAAATTAAATTGGACTGAAAGTCAAAATTGTTGTTCAAAAAACCTTCTTTTCTGTTTTAATAAAACAAGACAAGATTTATACACACGAGGTAACTAGTTGGTTACGAAATAAAAACGGGGCTTTAAAATTAAAAGCACGAGATTTACCGGGTAACAAAAAACCGAGTCCGAGTAATTATGAATACCCACCGAGCCGAGTCCGAGTAGTAAATCCGGGTCGTAAATTTTTGTTTTATGTTTAATATCAGCTTTTTTTTTTACTTTGGCTTGTAACGACGGACGCTACGACGGCTTAGGTGCTTGTAACGCCCCCGGTTTCCCTGGTGTACGTGGAGTTTCAGCTTGAGGTTAATCGGTGTTAATGACGACTTTTTACGTTATTCAACACAGCATGGGCACTGTCCCAGTATGGGGGATAAAGCGCCGGTCCTAATTAAAGGGGCCGTACCTTAAACTGTCGGTATCGCTGCCACCAACGGTGGATTTAACTGTTTTACTAGCTAAAATTAAAGATGGGCTACATAATTATTTTACACTAAAATACAATTAATCAAATCTAGCAAATGACTGAAGCTTAAAACTCCTGGTTTTATTTTTGCAACAGAGAGTGAAAAACACTTTACATTATAGTTTGCTTCTAAAAACTCTTGAATACAATTATTTAAAAGTAGTATGTTTGGAATATACAATTTAGTAATTCACAATTCAAACAAACAACGCTTGTGTTTGAGTAAAAGTTTAAATTTTCACATTAGAAAAAGTAAATCATGGGTGCTCCCGGAGACACCCGCAAGACTTGACAGCCGCAACTGATTAAAGTCTATCTGACAGTATGTTTCATACACGATCAACCGTCCACAGTTATGTTTCTAAGTTTTCCAAGTACAAAAAGATCAACCTCCCTTAGTTCCCTCGAGAACAGTTCTAAGTAATAAAAAGCCCGGCAATTTTACACTTAGGCATCAGTTTGTTTCAATTTGACTTCCACAAAGATCAAACCGTCATTTAGTTTAAGTTAAAAATCCATTTAAATTAAACTGGAAAAGTTGGTTTTTAGTAAGAGAAGCACTCGGGACGTTATGGGGAGAGGAAACCTAAGATGCCACTACAGGCGTCTCCACCATAATTTTCCCTAGCTAGAGAGTTAAGTTAAGTTTTAAACTAAAATTTAGAATATGGGGGTCCTAAACTGAACTGGGGGTCCTAAACTGGGGGTCCTATACCATCGTGCCCGGCATGGTATTCTCCGGACATGGCGTCTCCACTCCCGACTGGCGTGACCCTTCTCTAGCTTGAGATCTGTGAGCTTTGCTAACGATTGAGTTCTGGGGCTGGGGTTTTATACACAATACCGGAAGTAGGGGCGGACGCCGAGGATAGCTGCGGGGGTCTGATTGGCCGAGGGCCTCGAGAACAATAGAAAGTGGGAGGAGAAATTGGTTGAACCAAGGGGCTGGGTGCAGAGCCGTTTGAAGGAATAGGGACATGTAAATGGAAAAGATAGGCCTGTTTTGAGTTTTACTCAATTGAACATTGTTAAATAGGCATTTACTTTGTATTATTGGCTACGGATTGAATATTTACATGTTTGCAACGCGAATAGGCTCTTGTTAAAGCTTAATACTTTGGCTTGGGTAATGCATAAAGCATTACTATTAAATTTTATAAACTTTAACTGAAAACTGTAGTGTTATACACCACAACTAGTTTTGGCTGGGAGGGGGGCAAAAAAAGGGGATTCGAAGTATTTGCACAGTTTGACTTACGGAATTGCTTGGAAATAGATCTTTTTAAGAATTTTTAATAGTAGATCAAGCTAGCAGTAGCGTTTGGTTGGGTCCAGTCGGGCTGAGAGGAGAACTAAAACATATATACACCAAAATTCGTGTCCAGTAGAATGCCAGGTCGTAGTACGTTTGGACACATGATAGCATTTCTGCGGGTAAAAGATTATTATAAAAGGACAAATGCGGTTAAATAAAGTAGCTTAGTAGGATGCTATAATGCATTAAGTAACTGGGAATGTTTTTTAACGTTTAATTTGGAAGTTAAAATTGATCGTTGTGGAAATTTTTCATATGGATTGCGGCCGACAAACACAATAAAAAATATCACACTTCAAATTGTTGTCTGTAAACTTATCGAGGTTTAGTACCTTCGCAGAGGAAGCTCCTCCTAAAATGCACTAAGCTAGTGTATTCGGGCTTTTTGCCCTAAAAAGAAAAGGATAAAATACAAATACAAAAGTACAGAGTTTCATAATGGCGGCCATGATGACGGCGCGATGTGGTGGGTTTGAGGTGATCTTCAAACGTAGTTTAATGGTTCTTCCTGGTGGAAAGTCCGGATTTGGGCATCCCCAAGCGTCTTGTATTTGGACAGGCTATTAAATGTCGAAGAGTTTGTAAGAATCGGACCATTATTGCAAAAACGGCGAGATATGCCTCGGCGAGGCATTTGGGTGCCTCAAGAAAAAAAAATTTCAAATTTTTAAAAAAACTGGCGTTTTTCGGTGGCGCTTGTTTGCAGGCTTCGTTTTTTTTTTTTTTTTGCTTTCTGTCATTTTCATTTTGTTTTCGTCCAGTTTTGTATTGCGCATAGTATAAAATGAACGAAAGCAAAAAAAAAGGGACGAAACCAACTTCAAAATACTGTAAAATACCAGTAATTCTTTCTTCTAAATTTTTTAATTATAAACTTAACGTTATTAAATAAAGTGAAGTCAAAAATTGAATTGACCAGCAATTCTTTGTTCCAATTCTTATTTTTTAAATAATAAAGTGAAATGAAAAATAAAATGCATTTTGGTTACTTTGTCTCACAATAGGCTTTTGTTGGCTTTAATCCTTTAAGCAACGATGTGGCCCAAGTGGAGTAACGACGTATATATACGTCGAAACTTTTATGGGGAAGTACGGGTCGAAAAATGCAATTTTCGGCCAAAATATCGACATCAGAAAAACTGAAATTTGCCACCAGGTCCCGATATGTTGTGCATCGATTTCTGTAAACAAAACGTTGTTAACGATGTCTATACTTTTATAAAAAGCACTTTAGTGGAGTGCAGTCTCACAAAAAACTGCGAAAATGTGGTGTTCATGCCTTTTCCCGAAGTTCAAGAACCAAAAACTGGTAATTTTCGACAGCGGTAACGATCATACCGTTTGACTGGGTGTCGCCATCTTGGGTTCATTGAAAAGCTAAAATTCCTCTCTATCCGAGCCTCTCAACATATTTTCTCGATGCCCATTTGGCATTGGCCAATCAGGTGGAATGTAAGAGGCTGTTTGTGGCGGCTCGAGCTGCCTTTCCAATGTGAACGCGGTCTCGTGTCAGACGCTCGTGGTGAGGACACCTCAACACCACCGAAGAAAAAAACTGAGGGCAGTATTCTTCCACACCAGAAGAACAATCGTCTATATGGCGATTTCACAATAAAAATGTAAATAATGTATATTTTTTTAGGCATAAAGCCAAAACACTTTTCAGCTTAGTTGTGTTCTAGATGTTGTCAACACACGATATTTTTTATTTGTAACAGGTGACGACTTTGTTTATTTATAAAAAATGTCCGATGTCCCATGGCGCGCTTCGGATTTCACGTGAGCGCTTATGTTCATTTCGTTGTAGAAAATCATGAGAAAGATGTTTCACAACATTAAAAAATTTAAAACAGCAGCTGCAATGTACAACTAAAATGGAAAAGGAGCCGAGCCTATAAATCTTCACATTATCGCTTATCAGGTGGGAACAACGATTTTTAGCGTAACTATCACCGACTTACGGACACGTTTTCTCAACACGGAGATTTTCAATTTTAGTTCGTTTACAGCCTGTAATTAAAAAAAATTGGTTCTCCGAAACTATTAAAGCAATTTAACTGAATTTGTCTGTGCACATTAATGAATATCTATTGCGTGCAAGTAGTTGTAGGGGGATCCAGAAGGTTTAAATGAAACTGAAAATAAAAATAATTTGGTCAACAAATAATTATTACCCTGTTAGTACTCGGACGAATTTTTACAGAGTCGGGTCAAAAATAGCATTATCCGGTACCGGGTCGGTTATTTGCCCGGACTCGTTCAGCCCCTAGTTATTTTGTACAACACTCCGTAACTAGTTGGTTACACGAAAACTTAAGCTTTACAGAAAGCGCACTGGATTTACATGAACTCGGCAAATTGAACAAAAATTAAAGTTCACTGCAAATTTGGACTAGAAAAAAAGTCGGTTGTGTTATCGCAACACTCCGAATTACATGATGATTCTTACATTTAGTAAAACAGTCGCTTGAAAGACGTTAGCAACTTTTGCACTAAAATCACTTCAATCTATCACGCTGAATCAAGATTAGTATTATGAGAAAAACTACCTTTCGAAAGCTCTGCTTCGACGATAATACACGCTAGATCTCGGTGATATTTGGATTATTTAGTAAACACTGAGTTTACATAAATAAGAAAAAAAGCCGGTTTTTTTGGGAAGGGGACCTTAAACCCTTAAATTATGGGAGCCCTAGACCAGGAATGCCGATGGCGTTTGACTACCCATAAGTTTACTCAAAGACAGAATTAGTTAAGATTAAGATTTATGACTATAACTCTTAGACGCAACAATCGGAAAAATTACTGTATGAATCACGATAATTAAGTATCACATTTCATTATGATTATCTCCATAGATAACTGCAAACATACTAGTAACTTACGGGTTAAATCGAAATCACAGTTGCTAACTTGTTATAGGCCTAGAAAGATTTCTATGCCATCAAGAAGGATTCCCGATCGCCAAGCCTAAAAGCATCTAAAAACTGCAGATTTCCCAAACAATCGGGAAAAATAAATAAAATCAAACATTCCAAACTAATCACCTTACAAAGTACTCCTCCCGCAGCAAAGGACAGACACCATTCGGGAAGGCATCCCGACATCTTGGACAACGGCGGTTGTGGTGGGGAGCTTCCACCTTCATCGGTTTTTCAATCCAAATGACCAAAACGACCAAAATCCAGGAATCTGAAAAATAAAATATCTCTCCCTCCACGCGCACGCACGCACACGCACGCACACACACCCACCAGGCGCATTCCTCGCTCGCATTAAGGGAACAGAGGCACTGTCCAGCCACTCCTAAAAACTTGGGTAATCAAAAATTAAGTTTGGACCTAAAAATTTAAGTCCACGAAATTGTGTATAAGACACCACAGAATCCGACAAACAATTGGTAACCGTATGTCAAACCTCAGTCTACGTAACCAAAAAATTATCTGAGTAATGGATGATTTTAATTTAGTAAATCAATTACCGGCAATCCAATCGAGTCGAGCGACAAAGCCGCGCTGGGACAGTGGATTCCTAGCAGGTACCTTTAACAACAAAATCATTCGCCTTCTCGTCACGAGATGGCGCCACGAGCAAACGAAGCTCAGATTTCGCATCAAAGCGAAACGAAAGTGAAACCAAGTTCACAAAGCCATCAGCAGCACTAGAAAACGTGAATAACTCACAAGTAAACGAACAAAGTGCTGATACGCACCCGATGCACCAACAAAATGGTAAAAATGGGTTAACAAAAATGTTTATTTCAGACAGACGTTACTATTACGCACGAAAAATCACAAATCAGCCGAAACAGGTTACACCCGAATTCCCTATTTTTTCCCCGAATTTTCCCGAATTTTTCCTATTGTTACAGCATGACGACTTATAACAAGCATGATGTAAACGCGGTCTCGTATCAGACGCTCGTGGTGAGGACACCTCAACACCACCGAGGAAAAAACCTGAGGGCAGCATTCTTCCACACCAGAAGAACAATCGTCTTTATGGCTATTACACTTTAAAATGTAAATAATGTATATTTTTTTAGGCATAAAGCCGAAACACTTTCCAGCTTAGTTGTGTTTTAAATGTTGACAACTCACGATATTTTTTTATTTGTAACAGGTGGCGACTTCGTTTATTTATGAAAAATGTACGATGTTCAAACCAGTTTAAAACTAACCTAAACTGCGATATAACCCTTTAAAAACTAGCTGGAACATTTAATCTTTTGATTTGTGCACTTATTGCATTTTGGTAAATTTAACTTCTTGCCATGAACCCTACCGGAGCTCCAATGTTTATGTTTGTAGATTTTTACGGACCCAGTGTATGAATTTTTATGTCTATTTTTTTTAGCATCTCCATCCAAACTCCGACCGTAGCAAACCTCTAAAAACGTAAACAAACTAGCTTTCCTTCGTTAAAAACATGCCTTGTATGTTTTCAATCCGTTTCCCAAAGTCAAATGTTTATTCTGTGCATTACACTTCCTTTCCCCCCCCCCTCCTTCCATGGTTGCGATGCCTAACATCGTAGTTTATTTAATAGGCCTAAAAATCACGTTGTTATGAGTTGAAAACTCACTTGCACATTCAAAGCCAGGCCTCTAACATTATCAAGTCGGCAATTCTCTTTGTCAATTCAGCCTCCGCAATTCCCGTCCAACCAAAACATTGCCTTCAACCTCCCATCCAACCAGAGAGTTCAGCTACCCTAGCCGTCCGCGCTGCCACTCCGACATCCGGTAGTGACAGCTCGGCCGATGTAGGTCAGTCGCTCCTCCTCCAAAATGTCCGCCTCCTCTTCCCTGCTCACCCCCTCCGAAGCCATCCTCGGCGTCCGAGCCAACTTCCGGTAATGAGTATATAACCCCAGCCGCAGAAACACTCGTTAGCACAGCTCAAGGATTCTCAAAGCTAGAGGTCGCTACGCCGGTCGGGAGTGGAGATGCCGCGGTCTGATTGTTGCCATGCCGGGCAAAGGTAGTGGTTCGTATTGTACTTAGTTTAGCTTTAAAAGTTTATTTTTTGGAATCTACATTCAAAATTTATTGTTTAAATTTTAAACTTAACCTCGTAGCTTTAGAAGGTAAATTTATTGTGCATCAAGCCAAACGGCATTTCGGACGTTGGCGGCCGTAATTTAAGGGTTCACGGTCCCTTACTAAAAACCAGCTTTTTTTTATGTTTTTTGAACCCTCTGGGCCGTAAGGTTTTCTTTTCTTAACGCAAACGTATATAATGTAAAGCCGATATATCGGCTTCTAGGGCCCAGAGGGTAAACGCAGTTTAAAGTAAACAAAGGAAGGTTTGATCTTCGTGGGGTTTCCATTGATTAAACGCTCGGATCCACTTTATAGGTTGCGATGCTTCTATAATTTAAGGAGTTGACTTATCAACAGCAACTCTGGGAGGTTTAATGCTTTGCTGTTAGACGTAGAAACAAAACTGTAAAACAGGTCTACTTTTATTAGTCAGCCGAGGCTGTTGATAATTTAGAGGGCTCTTTGTTAAATTCCCTTGTGCCTACGCAACTCACTTTTTCTATTTGAAATTGTTTTACGTGAACCTCGTGTTGGTTCTAGGGTCGAATTTAATGTAAATTCCCCCTGTATTTTATAACCTAAACTAGGTGTAAAGTGACCAAATGGAATTGTAGTGCGATATTTTTATTCATGTTTGTTTAAAATAAAAACCAGGAGTTTCCTTAAACGTCCGGCAGTTTATTCGCTCGTTGTTTGCTTGAAGTTAATAAGTAAGATAATTCTCTTAAAACTTAGCTTAGCTAGCCCTTTTCCCACCTTGGTGGCAGCGTTACCGCTTATTATTACAGTTAGCCTACAACATTAGGACATGAGTAGGTCCATTCCCTACGCCGGGACTGCAGCTGTTGTGCTTGTTTGAACCAAAAAGTACCTAAAAGTAATAGTAAGTAGATCTAGTTACTGTAAACGCGGTCTCGTATCAGACGCTCGTGGTGAGGACACCTCAACACCACCGAAGAAAAAACCTGAGGGCAGCACTCTTACCTACCAGAAGAGCATCGTCTTTATGGCGATTTCACTTAAAAATGTAAATAATGTATATTTTTTTAGGCATAAAGCCGAAACACACGATATTGCCAACACACGATATTTTTTATTTGTAACAGGTGACGACTTTGTTTATTTATGAAAAATGTCCGATGTTCAAACCAGTTTAAAATCTAACCTAAACTGCACTTAGCCCTTTAAAAACTAGCTGGAACATTTAATCTTTTGATTTGTGCACTTAATGCATTTTGGTAAATTTAACTTCTTGCCATGAACCCTATCGGAGCTCCCATGTTTATGTTTGTCTATTTCTATGGACCCAGTGTATGATTTTATGTTTATTTTTTATAGCATCTCCATCCAAACTCCGACCGTAGTGAACCTCTAAAAACGTAAACAAACTAGCTTTCCTTCGTTGAAAACATGCCTTGTATATAGCAATCCGTTTCCCAAAGTCAAATGTTTATTCTGTGCATTACACTTCGTTTCCCCCCCCCCTCCTTCAATAGTGGCGATGCCTAACATCGTAGTTTATTTTAATAGGCCTAAAAATCACGTTGTTATGAGTTGAAAACTCACTTGCACTTTCAAAGCCAGGCCTCTAAGTTTCCAAGTCGGCAATTCCCTTTGTCAATTCGAATCCAGCCAACCAAAACACTGCTTCAATTCCGTCAGCCAGTCAGAGCGCTCAAGCTACCCCGGTCGTCCGCGCTGTCATGGCCGACTTCCGGTAATGACAGCGCGGCCGATTTTGGTCTGTCTCTCCTCCTCCAATCGTCCACCTCTTCCCCACTCATCCCCTCCGTCGCTCTCCTACAGGCCCGCGCTAACCCTCTACCTGCCTGCCAAGCAGAAGGCATAAAAACCCAGACGCAGTAGAGTATAGTTAGCACAGCCCCGAGCGCTGCTCGGGTGAGCACAGCTCAAGGATTCTCAAAGCTAGGGGTCGCTACGCCGATCGGGAGTGGAGATGCCGCGGTCCGATTGTTGCCATGCCGGGCAAAGGTAGTGGTTCGTATCGTACTTAGTTTAGCTTTAAAAGTTTAATTTTTGGAAACTCCATTCAAAATTTATAGTTTAAACTTAACTTAACCTCATAGCTTTAGAAAGTAAATTTATGGAGCGTCAAGCCAAACGGCATTTCGGACGTTGGCGGCCATAATTTAAGGGTTCACGGTCCCTTACTAAAAACCAGCTTTATTTCATCGTTTCTTTAAACGCAGTTTAATGTAAACAAAGGACGGTTTGATCTTCGTGGGGTTTCCATTGATTAAACGCTCGGATCCACTTTATAGGTAGCCGCGGCTCTATAATTTAAGGAGTTGACTTATCAACAGCAACTCTGGGAGGTTTAATGCTTTGCAGTAAACACGTAGAAAAATAACTGTTATTTAGGTCTACTATTACTAGACAGCCGAGGCTGTTCGTAATTTAGAGGGCTCTTTTGCGAAATCCCCTTGTGCCTAATCAAACTCACTTTTTCTATTTGAAATTGTTTTATGTGAACCTCGTGTTGGTTCTAGTGTCGAATTTAATGTATATCCCCCCTGTATTTTATAACCTAAACTAGGTGTAAAGTTACCAAATGTATTTGTAGTGCGATATTTTTATTCATGTTTGTTTAAAATAAAAAACAGGAATTTTTCTTAACGTCCGTCAGTTTATTCGCTCGTTGTTCGCTAGAAGTAAGAAGTTAAGACAATTCTCTTAAACTTAGCTTAGCTAGCCTAATTTTCCCACCTTGGTGGCCGCGTTACCGCTTGTTATTACAGTTAGCCTACATTATTAGGACATGTGTAGCTCCAATCCCTACGCCGGGACTGTAGCTGTTGTGCTTGTTTGAGACAAAAAGTACCCCAAAGTAATAGTACGAAGATCAAGTTACACCAGGCGAGCGGCGATGCTACAAGCACCTACTCCGTCGTAGCATCCGCCGTTACATTACACCAGGCGAGCGGCGATGTTACAAGCACCTACCCCGTCGTAGCATCCGCCGTTACAATGACGACTTATAACAAGTGTAAAGGCATGAGGCCTAAAAATTCCTGTCGATTGGTTAGGAGACCCGACACCAACCATCAACAACTCGGGGACATTTTTTTTTTTCTTAGCGCCAAAAAGCGCTAGGCCTATTTTTCTTCTCCAAGTTTAAAAATTAATATCTCCCTGGAAAATGGACTTCATCGACTCTAGTTTGCAGCTCTTAATAAACCTGAACTTTATCTAACATCCTGTGAAAACAGAACTTGAAATTTCACCATACTTTAGTCTACAGCTTCATTTGAAAAAGTGCTCAAACTGAGCGCCGACGCACGCAATTTCCGTCGCCATTTTCTACAAACATGTAAATATTTATTTGTATTACTCGAATTTATTTCTAGGCATAAGCCGACTAGCTTAGTGCTGTGCTAGTTTACATGTTTACTATGTCTTCAATGTTTTTATTTTACTAAGTTGACGATTTTATCAACTATGAAAACACTGACCACAACGGTATTTTTGCGGCTGCAATAATATACATTTAAAATTTTATGCGTTATAGCATTTTAAAACACAAGCTGGTTTATTTAATCTTTTGCCTAGGCTTTTATAAAAGCATTATTTAACATAATCTTTTCTCATGAACCCTACCTTGTTCAATATGGCACACAACTACGATTATTTTACCGGACATTTTCAGTGTGTATCTTGTATTTTTATTTCAGGGCTCCGACCATAGTGATCTCAATTCCGAATGCACAACTAAGCCTTTGCCTTCAATTAATAACTGTTTATTTTTAATTTGATCATCAAACTTCGTCTTCCCCCCCCCCCCTTTCCTTCAATAGTTGCAATGCATAACGTTGTAGTTTTTATAAAAAAAAAAAAATGTATAGGCCTATTTCACGTTGTTATGAGTTTAACTCAATGCACTACTCAAGCCACGGCCTCTTAAAACTCTCAAAGTCGGCAATTCCCTTTGCCATCCAAGCTTCTTCCAATCCGGACTCAGTATTTTTTCTCCCCACCAATCAGAGTGCAAGGCTACCCTGCCCGTCCGCGCTGTCATGACCGACTTCCGGTAGTGCCAGCTCGGCCGGTTTTGGTTAGTCACTCCTCCTCCAAAGCGACCCCTCCGTCGCTCTCCTACGGCCCGCGGTTTCCCTCCTACCTGCAGGCAGGCAGCAGGTATATAACCAAGCCAGGAGAGAATTTCGATAGCATAACATAGCTCAAGGACTCAGGCTAGAGGTCACTACGGCTATAAGAGCAGAGATGTCCAGTCCGATGGTTGCCATGCCGGGCAAGGTAGTGGTTCAAAGGCTAACTAGTTTATTAGAATTTAATTTTTAGAACAGAATTTCTAAATTTTTAGTCTTAAAACATAAACTTAACTTCTAGACTCTGAGGGAATTTGTGGGTAGCCAAACGCAATCGGCATTTTGGTTTAGGGTACCCATGATTTAAGGGTTTAAGGCCCTCTTCCTAAAAACCGGCTTTTTTTCTTTGGTTATGAACTCAGAGTTCATTAAATAATCTAAGATCACCGAGATCTAGCATGTGTTATTGTTGAAGCAGGAGTTTTCAGAAAGGTAGTTTTCCTTGTAACACTAATCTTGATTCAGTGTGATTGATTGATTGACTTTAGTGCAAGAGTTGCTAGAGCTTTCAAAGACTATTTTACATTCTGCAAGGGTCATGTTTGTAACTTAGAGAGTTGCGATAACTCAAACCGACTTTTTTAGTCCAAATTTTGTTGTGAACTTGAATTGTTCATTTTGTCGATTTATTTGTAAATCTCGTGCTTTTAATTGTAAAGCCCCGTTTTTATTTCGTAACCAACTAGTTACCTCGTGTGTATAAATCTTGTCTTGTTTTATTAAAACAGAAAAGAGGGTTGTTTTGAACAACAATTTTGACTTTTAGTCCAATTTAATTTGCAAGGGTTATTTTAATTACAAATCAATTTTTATTCTAACTCCGAAGTAGGCAAATTGGATTAATTTACCCATCGTGGTGGCAGCGAACCATGATTATATAGGTCTTCATAACTTAGGTAGGACGCTGACGCTCTTTTCCTAACCATGCAGTAGACACGCTATGCTGTTTTTCCGTGAAAGTAAAAACCGCCACTTATGAACTTATCTAAAGTAACCACAAGTACGCCAGATTGTCGGTGCTATAGACAGTAGGCCCCTCAAGACCCTGTAAGCGCTGCTACACAAGCATGACGACTTATGGCAAGCATGACGACTTATGACAAGCATGACGACTTATGACAAGCATGACGACTTATGACAAGCATGACGACTTATGACAAGCATGATGACTTAATGACAAGCATGACTTATAACAAGCACGACGACTTATAACAAGCACGACGACTTATAACAAGCACGACAACTTATAACAAGCATGACAACTTATAACAAGCAAGGAGACCTTCTCTAATGGAAAGATGACTTCTTACAAGCAAGGAAACCTCTCTTAGCGAAAAGGAGACTTCATCACAAGAAAGATGATTTTCCGCAAACATGCTGAATTCTACAGAAAAATGAACTTTCTACAGAAAATGAACCTTCCACAGACAAGCGAAACTTCCACAAAATAAGTACCAGCAAACTAAATTCAACACCCCGTGAATGAGAGAAGTAAGTTGATTATTTTACTCCTGATTCTCCCAGTGGAAAAAATTAAGACACATGGTAAATATTAAGACACGACACCTAGTTAAGGAAAACAACAATTGTAACACAGTCGAAATTTTATTGACCGATGTTGTCACATAGGTCAAAAACTCCGGGGGGGGGGGGGGGATAAAAAAAAATATTGAATTATTACTACGAAATTGAACATGGTGCAGTGTTGTATATGAAAATGTCTGACATGTATGTACCATCACAGTAAGTACTAAATAATACAGTAATATCACTCACCTCCCCACCCCAGAAAAAAAAGAAGAAAAAATATCCAAGAATTTTTTTTCCCTTCCTGTTTTGCATGAGAACTCATCAAAGAACTTCGAAAATTCTAACTCATAGGTTGTTAAGTGGGCCAACAACTAGGCCCACTTAACAATCATTATACCCCGATAGTAAAGTAGGATTCCGATTATGTATTCGAAAATTGAGGACTTTTACTCATGGAAAACTTAAAATACATTATAAACTTAAGGGAAAAAATGAACCATCTTCTACTTTGAATGTTCGAAATCAATCGATCACAATAGAAACGCTCAAATTCAAAAACAAAAATACTCTCAGTACGGTATTTTGCGAATTTTCGATAGGCCTAATAGTCCGAGTGGTGTTAATTTCGGTCTCTCCGTACAGTGGGCAACGGTTTCCACGCATTTTCAAACACACTGGCACTCATGACAAGGTAAAACAGAAGCAAGCACAAGAAAGGAAGCCTGAAGAAGAAGATAGGAGAGACCGAAATTAACACCACTCGGACTATTAGGCCTATCGAAAATTCGCAAAATACCGTACTGAGAGTATTTTTGTTTTTGAATTTGAGCGTTTCTATTGTGATCGATAAACTTAAGGGAATTCTCATAGCAACCTGAGATATTTTTCCTTGCATGTTAGCGGGAAGTTTACTTCAGTAATCGCCAGTAAGTAGAATCGTATTACGGAATAAGTTAATCAAAGTACTAAAATTAAATTAGAACTTTAAGGGGATAGATCGTTACCCCAAGTAAGGAGTAGCCGACCTTATTTCAGAAAGGGCGTTATAATTATTTTAAGAATTAGCACTTTCCGTTATAAAATATCGCTATCGGTAACTAAAGTTACACAACCGATACTTCTTGCCGATTTAACATTAACTTATTAACAGCAACAGCCTTACAACGTCCATTTATTATTATCAGAATAACATTAGCTTTAGCTTAGCAGACAACACTCAGTACACTTGGCCTCTGCCTCACGCACTTTTAATAGCTACCACATGTGGCCCTATCCAGATACTCAGTAGACATCAGTGGTCTGGCCGGGAGCCAATCAGCTCTCCTGGCAATCTCAGCATCCAATTGCGCATCTTAAGCAATACAAAAGACCAGGATACGGGCCCCCTTTATAAACGACCTCTCTGGACTTTTTCTCTCTCTCACCAGACGATTTTGGACCCTAAAAAGCCACCCGTCACTGAACCGACCGCCCCAGGATTCCCAGCCGGATTTATTCTGAGTTAAGTAATTTTTACGATCGGACTTGGCCGAATTTTGAAGGAGCTTCCCTCCTGTAGAGCCTAAGTTCGGTTCAGAGTTAAGAAAGGTCGCATCTTGTATAAGAGCCCCCTTTCTCTTATTTTCCCTTGGTCCGATTATTTTAGGAGTGCTTTAATTTAATATTACGAAGTTTAACTGATTTAAAAGGAGAGATAACCCTAACCCTAAATAACTGAATAAATAGCTTTCTGATCGTAGAACTTGTGTGGACTCCCTTACTTTACTCATTTATTGCTTTATGTGCTGTTGTTAGATTATAAGCATTTGTGCCGACGGTACGATTATTATTATCGTACCACTGTGTCTCCGTAAGATCTTACAATAGAAGATATTACGAGAGATTTACACCAAGAGTACCACTCAAAGTCATCAGCCTACCCGACACGACAACTCAAAGAACGCCTGAAGAATATGCCGAAGAAACGAGCAAGATCAGAGAAAAAGCCTACTACGTAGTCGGAGCTCATCTTGCAGAGGCAGCACGAGGAGCAAAAATCTCCTATGACCAAAAGCACCGCAAGACAATCTTTAAAATAGGCGAACTAGTAAAAGCAAGGAACCACGTCCTCTCGAACGCCGACAAAGACATCACGAGAAAACTGGAACCTCTGTTCAAAACGCTGTACCGAGTCATGGAGAAAAGAAGCCCAGTAACATACCGCATCACCTGATCAACGACGCCTCCGACACCAAGGTGATCAACGCAAAAGAGCTTGAACCGTACTGGGACCCAGTAACTATGGATCGCATGGGACCGCAACCCACTCCGGCCACCAGCGACGGCAACGATGCAAATCCAGATTAGATTCCAGATGACCAGTCAGACCTGGAAGCATCCGACAACAACGACTCAGGCTCAACCATCTCTGATCCTGAATCCGATCCAAACTGGAATCAAAACGATGAAACCCCAGACTCATCAGACTCTGAAAACGACATCAACCAACCATCAACCACCACCAGGGCAGGCAGAGTCAGAAAGACCCCAGCACACCTGAAGGACTTCATCTGCCTAATGTCTAATCTACCCTTCAGCAACTTGGAAGACGAAGACTGGGCTGACTTGAACATGGCACCGTTGGAGAGGGAGGAGGCGGCTGGAGCGCGACTGTAAGGGACCAGGGGGGTTGAGAATGACGAGTATAATGACGATTATACTCCTACCACTGCAACGACGGCCACTGCAAGTTCGAGTAAAAACGAAAGTTAGTCGTGAGTTGCACGCATCCTCGGAATCCAGAAGATGGGGCAAGAAGATTAAAACAAAATTATTTTTCTCTTCCTTGAACTGTGCACAACCGTGCCCGATGAACTGAGCCGCACCTTAGGGGCACAAAACCAAGAAGTGCACAGAACGAAGAGAAGTTATTTTTTTAAGTATTTTTTTTTAAACGATCTTGTTTTTAACCGTCGCAACGAAAACCTAAGCTATGTCATCCAATTCGAATTTATTGTAACTTTAAAATGATTTGTTTTAATTCTTTCTGAAACTCTTCAGGAGGACCACATAGCATAAGTTTGTGAACGGGTGGCCTACTTTGGGGCGACGACGTCTCTCTTTCATGGAGAGGGGGAGTGTGTGAAAGTGCAAGGCCCTCTAGGACCCACACATCCTTCACATCGTTGGCCTTCACAATGTAATGACAGGCTGCCGAAAAAACTTCGTTTTTCACGACGAACAATTTTTTTTTCCCTTGAGCGCATCAAAACGCCAAAAAGACCTCGGTCTTAAACCCTTCGCCGAATTTTTAATAATGGACAGAAACGGCCCATCTTGCAACCATTTAATAGCCAGACACATTATCTAAGTCTTCGGGAAGCCCAATCTTCAAAATTCCATCCTGAAGTCTCACAATAGCCATGTAAAAACTGCTCCAAAACTACCGCAGCGCTCCTTCATCATGGCCGCCATTATTGGAAACTTGTATCTTGTATTTTCGATTTTATTGCTTTTATTTTAGGGCAAAAAGCTCAAAGACACTAACTTAGTTGTGATTTAGGAGGGGCTTCCATTTATGGTACTTAACCTCGCATACATGTGGATACAGACAACTTTGAAGTGTGATATTTATTATGTGTAACAGGTGCAACTTTTATGAAAAATTTCCACAATGATCATTACCTGTCTTTTAACTTTAAAGGAATAAATCCAAATTAACTTAAATGCATTATAGCATTCACTAAGCTAGTCTATTTATCCTTTTTATACTTTATTAATAATCTTTTGCCCCCAGAACTCTACCATTAGTCCGAACTAATTCGACATCGTCAATCACCGGACACGAATTTTTGTGTATTTATTTGTCTTAAATCTCTACAAAAACCCAACTGTGACCATCCGAATGTTACTTCTAGCTTATCCTACTATTAAAAACTAAAGAAACATTATAAAGATCTGTTCCCAAAGCAATCCAAAGTCCAACTGTGCTTAAAACTTAGAATCCCCCCCCCCAGCCTAGTTGAGGTGTATAACACTGCAGTCTTCATTAAAGCTTGATTAATTTAATAGTAATGATTATTTCATTACCCAAACCAAAGTACTAAGCGTTAACCAGAGCCTATTCACGATGTGCATTTGTAAATATCCAATCAATAATCAATTTCCCAATGTAAAGGCCTTTCCCAAAGTTGAAGAGTTGAAAACTCAATTAGGCCTGCCTTTAGTCATTCTCTACTCCTTCAACCGGCTCTGCACCAAAACTCTTTGCTCTACCGACTTCCCATTGTTCTCCTGGCCCTCCACCATTCAGACCCCCGTAGCTCTCCTACCCGTCCGCGCTTTTGCAACGAAAATACGCTGCTCCAGCATAAAAAGCCCCACACCCTTCCCTCCTCAGCACAGCTCACAGATCTTTCAAGCTAGAAGGGTCACGCCGGTTGGGAGTGGAGATGTTGCGTCCGTGGTTGCCATGCCGGGCAAAATGGTAGTGGTTGTAAGTAACTAGTTTAACTTTAGAAGTTTATCTTTAGGACCCCCCAATTCTAAATTTATAGTCTAAATTAAATTAACCTCTAGCTTGGAGTCTTTATGGTTGGTAAGCCTTATCGGCATTGCTGGTCTTTACCACCATAATGTTAGAGTAGGCATCTCTTTCTAAAAAGCCAAGTTCTTTCTTTGTTCATTTTTAAATAACAGAGGGACAGTTTTATCCTCGTGGATTCAGGAAAAAATAACTGTTGGACGACTTGAAAACTACAGTTGTCAAATATAGTTGTAACTTAGCGGACGTGGTTCAGCTTGCTGGGTATTCCAGGATTGGAACCCAACATAAAAATGCTTTTTCTAATCTAAATTAAGTGTTTAAGAAACTTCGTTGTTCTTGTGCGTGAACTGAATTTCAAAATGCAAATTCTGTCAAATTGTTTTTGCCAAACTTGTTAAAAGCCGAACTAGTGAACAAAATATAAAAGTATTATTTTTCATTCTTCTGATGTTTTAGAATAAAAACCAAGAGTTTTTAAACCTCGGGTTCGTTCCCTAGCCGATTAATTGTTTTTAAGTGTAAACTATTATATAGCCCTTTTAGCTTTTATACTTCGTTTAAACAGTTACATTATTCCACCGTTGGTGGCAGTGTAATTATCGGTAGCATTCAGGTTAGGCCTTAGTTAGGACCCGACGCTCCATCCCCTACACTAGGACTGTAGCCCATGCTGTGCTCATTATCGTAAAAAGTCGAAATAACCACGCTAACTTGAAGCTAAGAAGTACTCGTCAACCAATGATGTCAGGGGCGCTACAAGCACCTCACCCGTCGTAGCGTCCGCCGCTACAACCAACTCAAGCGCCAGCACGCCACCTGGTGGCGTACCCGTAGAGAGAGAGATGTAGCGGTGCTCACAGGTCCTTGAGGTGCCTACTGTTCTGCACCGACATCTGGTGTGGTCTCGGGAAAGTTAGAAGCACTTCGGGTGGCCGTTTTTACTTTTGTAGATTATAAACTAGCATAGCAGTCACTACTGCACGGTTAGGAACAGAGCGTCTATGTTCTATCTAAAGTTTAGCACTATTTAATCATTGGTTCACTGCCACCAGGTGGGTGGTTTAATTGCTAACCTTAGGCTTTAAATAAAAATGATTTGTTTTTAGATACAACACTAGCAAATTAAATCTCTCTAGAAGCAAACTGAGTTTAAAACTACTCTAGGTTTAAATAAACGGGGGAAAGAAACACTTTACATGGCAACTAGTCTTTACAAAAATAACTTTTAGTGAAAGCACACAATTAATTTACAAAAGTAAATTATCGGCAACAAATTTCAAAGTAAAATTCACACTTACAATTTCGAATAGAAAATGTCCTTTGGTGTTACCTAAACACCTCTAAGTTAGAAAAAGTACCTTATAATTTCAAGCTTAGTCTAAGATTATGTTTCAAGGCATCTTGCTCAAGATCAAATCTATTTATTCACATTGAGTCAAGTGTGAGGCGTCGCTTTTTTGGGGCTATTCGTTAGGGCTTAAGTTTGTGCCCTTTAATATTTTATGCCTCTTTTATTGTCAGGATTACTACTTAACTAGCCCTGTTTAATTACTGTTAGAGTCGAGCCAGGTTGGGTTTACGAGCGTTACCGGGCGTATTGGATAATTAAAAGAAAACTAAAATTCAGATTCTAAGGTTTTGAAACATTAACTTATAACTTTAAATTCATTATTTGTCAGGATAGTTTATTAACCAACCCGTCTCGTCCTAACTCTATCTGTATCTGCTAATTGCTATTCAATTGTGTGAACTGTGCAAAATAACGAAACCATGTGGCAATCTTTTAAAAACATGAAAATCCAACAATTTTAATAAAAAAAACAACATCAACAGTAATTGTACACACCTACATAAATTTACAAATGATGCAAATTTATGAACAAAAGTCGTCGTTCATCTTCACAACTTTTCTAGTCAAAATTACCTTCATCTTAAAATTCCACAAAGTATAAAAATACCAAAATTCACAAATACTTATTCGCTTGTTTTTCAAGCCCTGAATTCCGATCTTGTAAAGTCGTTACATTTTCCAGGCATCCCAAGTCTTCAAAACTCTTGAGGATGTGTTAACAATTTTATTACAAAATGTTTGCACTCTCCTAATTACTGTGTGTCCGCTAATCTAAACATCCTAAAATTCCCTAATTAATGAGCCACATCGTTTCCAGTTAATTTTCGAAATAAATCAATCATTTCCTAAAAATTCCCTATTTCATTTTTTTTGATCTCCTAGCCAATACTCACTCAATCTGTCTGTTGATCTTTAGTCTTTACCGTTGTTCATGGGGCCAGTGTTTCCGATCGCGTTGCGTTATTCATGTCAAAGTCAACGGCAAACTTGGTTCATTTGTCTGCTTGGGCATCTTGTCTGGGCATTCTTGTCTGGGCATCTTGTCTGGGCATTCTTGTCTGGGCATCTTGTCTGGGCATTTGTCTGCTTGGGTAAACATAAACAAAAGTCTGTTGGCCTGTCGGAGTCAGGTAACTCATCGCCTGTTATCCCTGCTTGGGCCTCATCCGGCCTGCCGTGGTGCGCTGTTGGAAAGAGGAAAGGGGGAGCGGGAGGGGGGGGGGGGCATCGTCTGCCTTCTTTATCCGTTCCCCATGACCGTCGCTAATCATCACTTTTCCCGATCGCTTTTCGTGCCAACTGGAGTCGTTTTTCTCCAACGGAAGTCTGGCAACATCACGTAACCCACGCATGCTGTGCTGGAATCTTCTTATACTGAAGGAACACATAAAACTTTCTCGAACGTCCAGTTTAAAACTGCATTTCTTTTCATCATGAAGACTTAGAATTACTGCTTGCTTCTTTAGTACTTGAACGATTTGTATTTTTATTTTCTCTCACCCATTGCCATTAATGCTGTCTTTGCGATTGCCGCCGGCGCCTGGCGACCAAAAGTTCAAATCTAGTGCATTTTGCTCATCACGCCGCCAAATTGTGTAGTAACAATGTCCGTTAGCTTCACTGGCACTGTTTATTGTCGTACTGCAGAAAACAAAGTTCGTATTTCTTGCTTGTTGTGCATAAAAGTCTCTTCGTGATGTGAGTGAGATATTTACGTCATTCTTTACAATCGTTAAGCTAAGCTATCCTATACGCTTTTCGGCTCTGAGCCACACTGAAGCTTCTGAAATAAAAATTCCCTGAAACATCCTACATTACAATCACATGCGTGCCATTTCATTATTATTTGTGCCGTTTTATTACTATTCCAAAACCATACCATACGTAATAAATCGAATTCATTCTTTGTTTCGCTGTCATTTCTTTTTCTGCTTGTTTTAACTGCTGTTTTACATTCATTAATGTTTCCCCATCTAAATGCAAA
>JAHWFP010077675.1:2513-12900 GCA_023313725.1 Lithobius niger
TTCGTGCTCCCTTTTAAAAAAAAAAAAGTAAAAAAGACAATATCAGTGTTTGAGCGAAGGCTAGCTACTGCTTGTCCTACTCCAGACATTAAACCGCCATATCCTGGTATTGAACACTACATATTAATGCGATAGAAAGCTTAAGAAATTGTGAAGATCAACTAGATTCCCCTAGTAGACAACAGAAAATCCTGGTTCAGAGCTGTGTGTAAAGGATTTAAGTACGGAAAAAGTATCTCGATATCGTTGATTTCGTGGTAATTACTACTACTTATTATATTCGCCTGAATATAGCGCAAAAACTGGCCAACCTAGAAGTAATTAGTACAAAAACAAAACCAACGGCATTCGCCTTTGAAAACGTTTAAATAACATATCAAAAGTCTACCAATATACTTTTGGTGGAAAGCCGCCATTTTTTCAAAATGGCGCCCAAATTCGACACTTTCACTGTTATTTATTGAAATACTGAATCCCTTTCACAGTTAGCAAAATTATATCCCTAACCATATTGTTCCTCTTGAAATTTCCTTGCCAATGATACCAAACCCACCCGGAAGTACCTACCGGAAGTGGTACTAATGAACCATGATTAGTGCGTAGTATATGCCGTAATGGAAAATATAATACTGCCCAAATGGATGGCAGTCTTCATTTTGTGTGAAAAGCATTGAATTTGGTACGGATACACATGAAGGCTAAGTATATAAAAAAAGTTATGATAACAAGTTCACCCCCCCCCCCCCCCTTTCCCAAGGGTTGGGGGGGGGGGGCTTAACCCCCTCAAAAAGGTTATTTGGCTGTAACTCCTTAACCGTTAACAAATCCAAAGCATAATGTGAAGCAAAAACGTTCAGCGCACAATTCTGGGCAGTAACGGTGTTACACATCTTTTATGTAAAAGCAACCCTTGAACCACAAAACTGTAATATCACCCTTAATTCGTGCCAAAGCTCCTTTTTTCACTTGGTTGTTGTAATGATTTTCGTGCTTTTGCGAATTCTCTAATAGACAGAAATGGAAATGCTTAGCTTTTCTGAAAGGTGGAAATTAGTTCTTTTCCATCAATCCGAACCAAAACTGTTTAACTTAGGTAAGGAACGTCCTACACCCATTTAAAGGTGAAGAGGTAATGGCGTACCAGCGAAAGTTTATGGAGATTTTCGAATTCAAAGTGCTCTTGCTTGCCCTCTAATAGGCAGATATGAACATGCTTAGGAATTTCTGAAAGGTGGGGTTCTATTCTTTCCATCAATCCTAACCAAAATTGTTTAGCTTAGACAGGGACCATCCTACGCCCGTTTAAAAGTATAGCTGTAATTGGTGTAGCGGCTAGTTTCATTTTCAAAGTGCCATTGTAATGCTTGTATTTGTATCTAAGATAAACAACTTCGGTGAGGATTGATGGAAAGAATAGATCCCTACCTTCCAGAAAATCGTAAGCGTGTTCATCTCGGGCAGATAGAGGGCTAGCAAGAGCACTTTGAATTCGAAAATCACCATACGCTTTCGTTGCTACGCTGTTACCTCTTCACCTTTAAATGAGTGTAGGACGGTCTATATGTAAGTTAAACAATTTTGGTTAGGATTGGTGGAAAGAACAGATCCCCACCTTTCAGAAAATCCTAAGCATTTCCATTCCGTGCAATTAGAAGGCTAGCAAGAGCACTTTGCATTCGGAAATCACCATACGCTTTCTCTGCTAGGCCATACCTCTTCACCTGTAAATGGGTGTAGGACTATCTAAGTTAAACAATTTTGGTTAGGATTGATGGAAAGAACAGATTCCCACATTTCGGAAAAATGTAAGCATGTTTATTTCTGGCTATTAGAGGATTTGCAGTAGCACGAAAATCATTTTAACAACCAACCGAGAAAAGGAGCGTTTGTGCGAATGAAGGGTGATATTACGATTTTGTGGTTCAAGGGTTGCGTTAACGTAAAAGATGCATACCACCTTTCCTGTCCTGAATTGTGTGTTGAACATTTTTGCTTAACATTATGCCTTTGGGTGTTAAGGAGTTACAGCCAAATAACTTTCATGTGCATTCATTATTTCCATTGCGGCATATACTAATCACTAATAATGATTCATTAGTACCATTTCCGGTAGTTACTTCCGGTTGTGCTTGTTATCATGGGAAAGGATATTTCAAGAAAAACAATAAATGCAAGAGTGTAATTCCGCTAACAGTGAAAGAGAATTCAAAGTGTCATTGTCAGACGTCAATTTGAAAAAAATAGCGTCTTTTCACTAACACATTAGGACCACTTCCGGTAGGTAATTCCGGTTATGTTTGGTATCATTGGAAGGGAAATTTCAAGAGGAACAATAAAGTTACAGATATAATTTTGCTAACTGTGAAAGGGAATTCAGTATTTAACTAAATAACAGTGACAGTGTGGAAAAATATTTTGGTAGACTTTTGATATGTTATTTATGACAGTTTTCAAAGGCGAATGCCGTTGGTTTCATCTTCGTACGAATTACTTCTAGGTAAAATTGTAAATTCAGGCGCCTATTACTAGCCTAGGTAAAATTGTAAATTCAGGCGCCTATTACTAGCTAATTCCACTCTGATAGATGATTTATGCGACGAATACGCTTGAAATTTAACATTCAGTTCATGTTTGACTTCAATCGGTGCCTGTTACGGTTTGACATTTGAGGAGGTTCTAACTCGAAGATTGTAATCATTTCTAACGATATTTTCTCGAACATTGTGAATTTGCCATCTATTATCAAAATAATTGTCCTCCATGGCCGAGTAACAATGCGACCTCGGTTGACTTATGGTTTCCGTTTCACAATTAAATCAAACTGTTATATTGTAGTTGCGTTGCGGTTAACGCTCGCTAAAACCCTTTGAACTTGACGAAAGCGGCAGCTCGCTACAAAACCCTTTGAACTTAACGAAAAGTCTTGGCTTTTCAGTTTGATTTTTCCAGCTAAATTGTCCCTCGCATCGTCGTGAGGTAGATAACCCAGTTAGGATTCGTGGTCTTTAAAAGTAAAAACTAAGTTAAACTAGCTTATTGCGCTCACTTGTTTCTGTTTTACAATCAAACGTAATACAACGGCCACTTATTGTAAATAGAATAAGCAACCATTAATGATACCAAAGCTCGGATTTTCTTTAGGCTGTTCAAGAAACTATTTACTATCATATTTTCATAAAGAATTCTCTAGACTCCTCACAGTCAGTACTTTCACCAAAGCAAACCCATAAAAGAACCAAAAGGGATGTTATCATACAAAAACTCAGTAAGGGTAAAGGGAACGTCAAAATTTCGCCATAGAAAAGAGTGATATCAATGCCAGAATTGCTGCTACCAAGTTTTCCGTTCCAATCCTAGTCACTCGGTCTTAACTGACACCTCGGTGAGCTTGAGTTATCGTGGTTCGGACCACAAACTGGGTGGCAGCTATTTTGGTTCCGATATCACTACTTTCTATGGTGAAAACGTGATGGGTCTCTTTACCCTTATGAGGTTTTATGATCAACTGTACCTCGTGTACCAAGAAAGGATCTAATATCACGCCCTTAACAGTGACTTCGCAACCCCGATACAAGCCTCCGTGCAACACAGTAATCAACTTTACAGAAAGTATAGTTAGGCTATTAGGCGGTCGTTTTTTCGTAACATGCCCAAGTAAGAATTACGAAGGTAAAACTTTAAAAATAGATAACAGCGTGGTTTCGATCCAAGGACCTCTGTCTACCTGGACGGAAACTGCGTATAAATAAAATCATGTTTCATTTGTCATGATGCATTTATTCAACGATCTCGCTTTATATTCTCGTGGCTTCAATTTCTTTGCTAGCGCAGTGCAACGACGATGGTGTCGTTGCCATGGAAACTCCGTGCAGTAGTGTGATCAGTGGCAGTGAGGTAATTCCTCCTTACGAAATAGTTTTGCCAGACTTCCGAACTCTCATTACATGCATGTTTCGATAAGAGAGTAACAAACCCAAATCGACGCCATGTTGAAGTCTCAATTAGCTTCTAGCTGTGAGAAAGTAAGGCTGATAATAATTGCAGAAACATGGCCTCACGCGAGGCCAGTTCTGCTTTAAGAAAACGTGCGTTTACACCTTTTCGTCCTCCCTCCCCCTTTATTTTGTGCCTTAGTCCAACCTCCTGTAGACTTCATCTGCAATCAAACGAGCGGGTCAGCAAACCTTCTGGTCTTTTGCCGACGTGTGCTGCAACCTCAATGGAGAAACTTGTTGACGCTCGGGCCATAGTAGGTTGGTTGGAGCGTTTTGGTAGCTTGTGCCAGCTAGCGAGTAACTCAGTAAAGGTTCGTCGTTGGTGAGAGAATTGAAAATACTTAGCGCCTCTCCCACACAACGAGGCCCCTTTTCGGTTGAACGCCAGTTTTTTTTGAACGCGTGGACAAGATCAGAGGGACAGCTGCTTGGCTCAGCCCACCTGCCCGAACAAATGGACTGGCTCTAAACCTACGAGGTTAGGTTAGCTTAAAGACGGGAAAGCCAAAGGCTCACAAGAAATAACTGAAGACAGATGCAAACTTATTTACGTTGCCTTTGGGACTTTATGTCAGACTGCCTGAGTGGGGAAACGATCCCAGACCTTTGAAACCAAAGGCCAAGGTCCTGCTGCTGAGCCATACTGACACGGCCAAAAGGAAATGTCCATAGGCTGCATTTAACACGTGCATATGTACATGTGAACAACACTTTACAATCGCGTTTAAGTGTTCCATTCGTTTCACGTGGAGGATGGTGCGGCAAATAAGCGTCCCTCCAGTGGTGATTGGAACGTGTGTGTGTGTAAATATATATATATGCACGTGTTAAATGCTGCCTATGGACGTTTCCTTTTGGCCGTGTCATTATGGCTCAGCGGTAGGACCTCGGCCTATGGTTTTAAAGGTCGTGGGTTCGATTCCCCGCTCAGGAAGTCTGGCATGTAAGTCCAAAAGGCAACGTAAATAGGTTTGCATCTGTATTCAGTTAGGTTAGGTTGTCTCTGCTGGTTTTTTTTTTTTTAGGGGGGGGGGGGAGCTCTTTACTCGGTATTAAGAGTGTGGACCCATATTGAACAGAGTCGGAGGTATTGACGTTACAGGGTCGAAACGTTTGATGTGAACAAACCGTCGTCGTGTTTATGTTCATAAAATGTAACATTTTAAAGAGATTTAGTTCATCGTGCAAAAATTCATTAAGTTCTTCAGAGAGGGTAAAGAAACGAAATTAGCTGTCCACAAAGTTGGCTCCGTTGTGTTTCTTCGTTTGTAGTTTAAAAGATTAGATTAGACAGGGTTGCGTTCTACCTGGAAAATGCAGGGAATTTATCAAGCGTGAAAAAGTCAGGGAACATCGGGGAATTTGATAAACATATGCTGAAAGTCGGGGAATTTTCACATTTTCCGGAAAGTCTTTTCCTTTCCATAAGGAATAGCTTATTTGTGTTTCATATTTTACTTCTAAAACTTGCACTTTATTACAGTTAGAAGTATCATGTTGTTTTTTAATCATTGCTGATAAAACGATACCTCCTTATTGTGCACGCATCGTATCTTGAGTCCTGCAG
The DNA here is from genome assembly GCA_023313725.1 of Lithobius niger. Classification (NCBI taxonomy): domain Eukaryota; kingdom Metazoa; phylum Arthropoda; class Chilopoda; order Lithobiomorpha; family Lithobiidae; genus Lithobius; species Lithobius niger. Next base: position 8,076 of record JAHWFP010077675.1, read on the forward strand.
GTATTTTATGAGCGGCTACATCTTCCTGGGGGGAGCGGCTTTCATCGACGGCCGCCATTGTTTTTGTAACCATCTAGGATATCAACAAGGTGCTCTGCTATCGAAAACATACAATCGATTACCTGTATTCGTTCTGAGGCGAACTAAGATAAGCCGCGGACACTGTAGGGGTAAGAAATATTGCACTTAGTGTGTTTCTAGTTTTATTTAGACTGTGACATTCCTGCTCTCTACCAACACCAGTTTAATTTTTGATGTAGCAAAGCGATGCGGTATAATAGTTATTGCGATTTGAGTGAAATGTTTAAAAAAAATGTCCTTTAATCCTGTAATGTACTTCCTTCGACCGACAAAAAAAATCTGGGGGAAAATTGCAGTATTGGTCGGGAAAACATTGAAAAATCAGGGAATTTTTTCTTGAGCTTTTGAACGTCTTACTGTTAGATGAGTTTATTTGGGAGTGGTAATCCAAACGGATTTTCTGCCCCACACACTTCTAACTATGCAGGCAAGTAAAAAATAAAATAAAGGAACAGCAAAATACAATCATTATAATCAAATCTGCTTACCTTAATAAACACTGATAATTGTTGTTCAAGACAATGACTTCACGAAAGGTAATAATTTAGCTTATAAGCTCCCCAACATTTCCTGTACCTATCTGACAAATACCAGTCACAACAATTATTCCAGTTAGCCCAGAGTTTCCACGTGAGCAAAAAAGAAAAAAAAAGAAATAGTCGAATTAACTTTCTTTTCAACTGCTATAAGGTTAGTTCTGGATGGAGAGGGGCAATCTTATTAGGGACACTGTGTTATTTTACATGCTACAATCGACATGAGCGTGACTTCACTTTTGGCAGCCTTCTCTTCCCGAATGCAGAGAGGTGGGCAGATCCAGGATTGAGCCGTGAACTCATTTATTTTTCGTCAACAGTTCAGATAGGCGGGCCGGATCTCTCTACGAAACTTCGTTACTTAGCACCCACTAGTGGTGATTATGTGTAAATTGACTCTATTGATGATGTGTTGTTGTACTTATGGTGTGTTAGGTTAGGTTGGGGTAGGTGACTTGAGTCGGATACAAAGGGTTTTTTTTTTTTTCTGTACGCTGCTGGGCTGCATGGAGAGCCATGTAGCGAGTTTTGCTGAACTGTTTACGAAAAAAAATTATGCAGCCGGGACCTCTGACAAATAAGACAGTTAGGCTAACCATTGGCCCCCATGCACCCTATCCCTTTCCCCCTCTAGCGTACAGGAAACAATGCAAAACAAGTGGGATGGGGAAACTGAAAAAAGGCGCGAATGCCCCACAAGAGCCAAAGCCCTTGTATGGTGTGTTGTTTTCAAATTAAAATTCAACGCAAGCAGGGAGGCAGCGACTTGCTATAGTCTCAAATGGTCTCCTGTACACTTCCGCTATTTCGGGCCACTCCCGCTTCATATTTCTGGTTGTTTTTTTATTATTATTATTTTATCTAATATTTACACGCTGAATCTAATGGTGAGAACCGTTTGTCTCTATCTGGTACCGTTCCATAGATGATGGGCTGACTTGTCGGCCATTTCCGGTCACTTGTCGGCCACTTCCGGTCACTTGTCAGCCACTTCCGGTCACTTCTCGGCCACTTCCGGTCACTTCTCGGCCACTTCCGGTCACTTCTAGGCCACTTCCGGTCACTTCTCGGCCACTTCCGGTCACTTCTCGACCACTTCCGGTCACTTCTCGGCCACTTCCGGTCACTTCTCGGCCACTTCCGGTTTCTTGTGGGCCATTTCCGCTTTATAATTCCGTTTTTTTTTATTCCTTTTAACTAATTTTTAAACTAATGGTAAAAACCGTTTGTCTATCTGGTATACCGTTCCGGAGTTACAAAGACTCAAAGCAAAGTAATACAAACAAAAAACGTCAAATGTGCCGTAAAAAAAAGGGGAGTTATAATATGATTGAAGGTACACGGATAAAAATTGATTATTTCTATTAGAAATAAGCAAATGTACAATTGAGAAAATTTCATCTATTGCAGTGCTGTTGTGCTTTGAGAATAATTTAATTGGTATTTAGGATTTTTAATTTGAATAATCAAATGTACAATTGAGAAAATTGCGTCTGTTTAATTGCTGTTGTGCTTTACGCTTTTAAATATATGATTTGTAAACCACATCAGCTCTTAAACAGATGCAATTTTCTTAATTGTACATTTGCTTATTTTAATTAAAAATCATAAATTTTTATCCGTTTTATACTTTTATGAAAAGTTAAACTTCTGTCATACCACCCCTTCTTTTTACGGCACACTTTTTTGTTTGTAATCCGTGTACTTTTTTTGCGGCTATAGCGTCGCGCTACATATGTCCCCGACATTACTTGCTGCCCACTTTGAAACAATTCAACTCAGCACTGAAAGCCTGCATCTACGAAATAAATACGCCATTCTATCGTTTCTAGCTGCCAAACCTCGAAATTAACAATGCACCTTAGTTTGGTTTAAAACTACATGCGTTTAGCTGAAACACAGACTCTTTCAATTCAAATCAATTTATATCCGGAGCCATGACCCAAATTTGTACGCCCCTTCCAGAGTTAACTACAAATCAAACGCCAAAAGCACTAAAACGTAATTACACAACAAAGCACCAAAACTATGCACCATATTTCGTGATCATTATACCGTAAATACAACCATGCCCAGATCCGTTAAAACTGCCCCCGTTACACCTCTCCCGCACAAAACCACTACACTTCACACACCCAGCACACCACGGACGAGACACACCATGTGCATTCGCTGAGCTGGATACTCTTGGTCACACAGGACGTGACTCCTCCATCTAGGAGGAGTTCCACGCCCAAGGCATCTCTCCAGGAATCCCGGAAAAAATATCCCAGGAAAAAAAAAACCCTCGGACAACATATCCCCAGGAAAAAAAATGCTATTCACTTTTAGCTAACTTATTTTTTTTTTAGCAAGACGAATTATAAATCCTGTACAAAGACTTATTTAAAACCAAAATGTGGCTAGTCCAGTTTAAGCATCAGTAGCGTGGCATGTGGTAATGTCGATTTCCCCAGCAGCTATTTGCTGGCAAAGTCCCTTAAGTCGACAATATCAACAGCATTATGGATCTCACAGCTGTGAAAGCACAGACATAAATTCGGATTAGAGTTCACTTAAACGAAACGAACTATAATTTGAACTCCAATTCCAAGGAACAAGGATTGTTTTTATTTGCATGCATTCACACCCGCCAATTCCATAAGGATACGAGATCTTTTTCCAAATGGCAAAGCCTTTTTTGCTTCCTTATTATCATTGGTGCGGCCTGGTTTATCACGTGTATGTCCATTGTTCGTGCAATTTTGTTTGTAAACAAAAACTGCGTATTTATGTCCATTTTCCGTCCATGCGTTGGCGCACCTCTATTTGCAAAACAGTAGCTTGTGTCCAGATTTAGAGTGCGTCAGCTCGTTGTTGAGTCGGAGTCGATTCTTCATTATTGCTAGCTGTTGTAGCAACCCCGGTAAACAATCGAGGAAACCAATTTGGAAACAATAATTCAACTGGCTTCCCGAAGCCCGCATCAAAGAACGAAACAATTCATTCAGTCATGTCGACCGCTCAAAGCTATGAACTTTTGTCCCACTAAATGCGGCAATCTGGTCTTCCATCTTTCTTACTGATTATTTGTGCGTTGTTGATCAGCAAGAGTTGTACACATTCCATGTGTTTGGTGGTTACTAAAAAAAATAAGTAAGCTAAAAGTGAAGTGTTTTTTTTCCTGACGATTTTTTTCCGATTACCCTCTCCAAGCACTATCACCGAACCAGCGTCTCAAAACACTCACTTGGCGAATCACTCTCCCGACGACTCCTGCGTACACTAGCTCATACACCACTGCGCTACACTACCGCACTACGACAACAATAACAATGGTTAAAACAATGTAAAACAATCAAAATGATCGTTCAGGACCCCGTAACTCCGGAATTGCTCGACCAATTGAAAAAGTGGTCTATGTAAGGCCAAGAAAATATTTGACTTAGATGATGTTTCAGATTTTAGTAGGTGCGGTAGTTTTTTTTTTCTGAAACGGTGTGACCCAAGAACTAGAACCACAACAACGAGAAGTGAACAAACAGTTTTCAAATTTACGTGTGGCTCCAACAGAATTGCATAATTTTGGTGTAAATATACCTTCGATACCTATCTACACTGTCTGGCCAAGTAGGGTCGAAATACATTGAATAGGAACGGAGATATTAATAGTTTGTTTTGCTGGGGGGGGGGGGGTGAGGGAGGACTTCAATACGTCATAAACATTATAACATAACCAGTTTTGTCCCTTCCAAAGGGATTGAGGGGGAGGGGGAAAGACAACAGGTTTGAGCAGATCCAAACAAAATGAAAAAAAAAGCAACTCAAGTGAAAAGTGAAAAAAAAAAATGATTGAAAACAACTCATCTCAAACAATTAGTTACAAACTCATGCCCTGAACTTTCTTGTCACAGATATTTCTTTAACCACAGGGCTTGGTGAAATGGCTCAAACGACCAGGGCATCTGTTCCGTTACCCGGAATTCGTTTACCGAAATAATCCTACCGAATTTTAGCTATTTATAATACACGACTTTCGCACTTGTCCTACTTACTGTGTCGCCCTTAAAGGGGGATTGCCACCGAATGACAATCTGCAGCATCTGTAGCCATTTGCCGATATCTAGTTCTGTCCAGCCCTTACTTTCAACAGACGGAACACACAAATAAATGTTGTTATTTCACAACAAACAAGCCACATGCTTCCTTAATTATTGAGTGTTAAGTTG
>JAHWFP010077676.1:0-10129 GCA_023313725.1 Lithobius niger
GACGTTAGAGTTGACGGAGACAATGACAAGACACACGAAAAACTAATGGGGGATGAAGGGGAAAAGGGGGATGAAGGGGGAAAACGAAAGAGTCAAATATATATTTAAAAAAAAAACTATGCAGACGCATGTAACAAATGGACGGTTTGAAATTAGATGAAAGTTCCCTTTCGGCGTTGGTGTAACCCGAAAACTAAAAATACTACACAAAACGAACGAAATATGATACCCCTTCACCATGGCGACCCCAAAAAAATACCGTTTCAAACGGGTTACATTTAAAGGAAACTTAAAAATTGTAAATAAAACGTAAATATATGATCTGAATTGTTTAGCAACTTAAAATTATAACTAGCCACATACTATGTTAGCCTAAATAGCTCGTAGCTAACTGCCGATGCAAGGGTATGAGCCCCTTTCCAGTGAGCGTGGGTCCAATGAACACATGAAGTTGGTCGATAAAATACTGAGCACTGTGCTGAACTTTATAGGCATTCTTAAGCAACAAGGGCGCCACCTGTAAGGGGGCCTAACAACAGGATAACACAGGCGGGTCTGGTGGCCAGCAAGTATAACTAATGGTTTGCCTCCATTACAGAGGCAAACCCCAGAACACACCATGACATCATTTGCTTCGCTCACTCTATTGGCGTCGATCTGCTTCACATAGTTTGTTCGCTCACCAGAGCATCACAAAATCGATGTACTGATTATTTCGACACAAGCTAATTACACTTGTGCCTCACAATTCATTCATTACGTTCCTCAGCACGCCGGCATTTCATCTACATCATTCAAAACGTAAGACTTGTTTGTTTGTATGTTTGCATGCCTACTCATACGGAAGTAAGGTCCCTATGAGAGTGAGAGAAGCGATAATTGAAAGAATAGGTTTACGTAAGGACCATTGATCACTACTAAATCTGCTGGCTGCTTCCGGAGCACGTGACTTTCGTGTTGTCTATACTTCGTAACCACGGCAACGACGCGGATGCAGAGCTTCGCCTCGTGACTCGCGACACGACGTACGATGCATGGAACATGACAGCGTCGATTAAGGACAACAAGAAAACAATTTTATTGCAGTACAAGATGGCGGCCTGATTTCTGAATGCCAGCAATCGAAGGTATATGTTTCCGATTCGATAACCCCGAAATGGACGCCATGTTGGATTTTGTATTCTCGCTGCGAGAAGCTATTTATTCTACCGTCGTCTGGTCACATGCTAGAAGCTGTTCTTTGTGCGTGAGTAGCAAATCTTGGAAATAGCGTGAAATGATAACAATGTTGTAGCAATGTTTAAAATTACTGTTGCACTTGGTTCTTTATTCGTATTTTATTTATAGTGCATTTAATTTGTTATGTGTTGCCGCATTCATCTAGTAGAAACTGGTAACTAATCATAAATACATCGCGTGTTGACTAGCAAAGAGCGTTTGGCGAGCGAAAAGGTTTCGTTACGTAAATTCGCCCAAAGAGGACGCGAGAAATGGGTTAAAAAAGTTTACTTTGCGTGGAAAATGCTCGCTTTGCTCACTCAATCCACACACCTCCTTGCTTCAGAAACACAGAATGTTTGACAACCTTTTAAAACCTACAGGTCTGTTTTTCCGTGCGTCGAACCAGTGTATGTTTTAAGGTATAGTGTTGCTGATAGTACTAAGTATAACTCAAAATATTTTGGTTCTTTTATTTTGCAAGCCCGTTTCTTTCTAATAATTTGCTTGAACAGTAACTTTGCCTGATCGAACGGTGGCGTCATGATTAGCCTTCAGAGCACCTTTTTGCGTATTTGAAGGCCAAAATTTCATCCGGAGTAGAGGAACAGGCACGCACCTACACCTTGCATTTTTTATAAATACAGACGTAAACCTATTTACGCTGTCTTTCGGACTCGAATGTCAGAATGCCTGAGCGGGGAATCGAACCCACGACCTTTTTAGTCAAAGGCCGAGGTCCTCGGTAAGCCATACTGACAGAAACGTCGGTAGGTCCCTCGGCCTTTGGTTTCAAAGGTCGTGGGTTCGTTTCCCCGATCAAGCAGTCTGACATTTAAGTCCAAAAGGCAACGTAAATAGGTTTGCATCTGTATTTGTTGAACTTTTAATGAGACGCCGGCTTTCCGTCCTGTTTGTATTTTTAATTGAGAAATGTTGAATTGGAAGAATGAGGAAACAGTTGTTGTGCGATGATCTGTTCACAAAGCAGATAACATTTAAACTTGTTCTTGTCAAGAATACAAGACGTTAAGGGCGCCGGTTCGCCATTTCGATAGCGTTGCACTTATTCTAAACACAGCACCAACGTTCCAGATTCTCCGTCATCCAATAGGCTTACGTGGGTCACGTGATCTCGTTTTAGTTATGAAACGCTGCTGCAAAGTGTTGTTCCTTTTTTTAAATTTACCGCTGTTTTCTTCATATCGCTCGAAGATTCTACGGTGCTGCATGTAGGAAAAGAACGAAAACACAACTGACCCGACTATGGGATTGCAGTTATCTTTTTCCATATTTTCACAGATTAGTTTATGTTGTTTTCTTATTGTACCAGTCTTATCTGCTAATACGAGACAGATTCCATTGGCGTTATTGTAATTCATGTTAATTCATGTTAATTCATTACATTGGTGTATAATCAAACAATTCAAATTGTGGTTGTGTGGACGTAAATTTTCAGAGATATGTTCCTGGTCACATTGAAAAACCACAAGTTCATACCAATATACACTGTTTTAATAATTTTCGGCAGACAATTGCTGTCTTGGTCACCTAAAAGACGGACAAAGTCACAACAACATGAATGATGAGACCTCTAATAGATTACCAGTTGCGTAATGCACCAATACTCACATAAAAATGAACAAACACTGATAAAAACATGCCCAAACAACACAGCTACGGACATCTGCATCCGCCATCTTGGACACAAGATAACAACACCACTAATCTTTAAAATTGAGAACAGCTGCCAGCCTAACAAAAATTAATTCTTTAGAGAACGTCTGGGGATTGGCTTTCAGTGGTATAATGACTACCTTGCACACTAGTCCGTTGGTACGTACCCTAATGGACCGAGTGAGCAAAGTGAACACGACACCGTTTAACTCGCCGTTCTGCAGCTTGTGTGTCTGTGCGTCTGCCTTTATGTTCTTCTGTTACGGCCAAACTCATGAAATGATTCGAATGAACTTCGGAAGGAATATTTTTTGAATTAAGGCTGAACGACGTAATACTTGAAGCTCATTTGGGAGAAAAACGAATGGGGATGAAAATGTCTGAGTATGAAACCATTCCAGAAGGAATTGGGGAGGATTAACCATTGGGGAGGAAAAGTCACAAGGAAGAATTAATGCGAGGAGGAATTGATTTGGGGGGAAACAAAGGGGAGGAAATGATGGGGAGGAAAGCATACGTCACCATGGACACGACGAGTTGGGCCTGAGAAGACCAGAGTTCTGTCTGTCCATATTACGTCCTCGTAAAGAACTGTTAGTGGGGCCGGCTTCAGAGATGTCGGCCCTGCCGTCTCCCTTATCGGGTGTGACAAACCACACATTATTATTATTATTATTGTGTGGCATTTTTTCGCATAAAGAGGATTGCCTAGAAAATTTTAAGTGAAACAGTTGCCCTAGAATTAAACAGGTATCCTCCCTTCGATACTTGGGACTTCAAATTGATGAAAGTTGGAAATTTTATACACATATTGAACATATTAAAAAAAAAATTAGGAAAATGATACCACTACTGTATAAGGTTAACAATTGTTTTGGGATCGAAGTAAAAAAACTACTTTATGAATCTTGGATTCTGTCATATGTCAGATATGCATGTACAATTTTTGGATCAACTACGGATAACTACATCGAAAATCTACAAAAAGTACTAAATATAGCAACGAAAGCATTATTTGGATCTACGCAAAAAATGTCAACTACTGATATTCTGAAGAAATACAGCCTAATGAACTTCTCATTACTTTTTAAATTGACAGTAATAACGAATAATTTTTTTGATTTAACATATCAAACTAAAATTTCAAGACATGTACGAAATCATGCAGCATGGCTTAAAATACCATTTTGGAGAAACTCCTATGGCAAAAGAAGACTGGAATATAATATTCCAACTATTTTAAATGAAATACCATTGGATATCAGAAAGACCCTAACCAGATCCAATATCAAAAAAAAAATTAAGAATTGACTTATGCTGAACTATTATTAGGTCTAATTAATCAAACTTAAATTGCATCTTCGTTATCTTATTGACTTAGTATTTGTTTATTTGTGTGTGTGTGTGTGTGTTAAAATCTGAAAAATATAATGTAAAAAATAAACATTGTTATGAAATTGTTATGACATTAGGTTTTGGATATGTTCAGTGCACATACAAGCGCTTTGAGCTTCGTGCATGCACATGAAATATGTGGATATTTATACTGAATAAATTATTATTATTATTATTATTATTATTATTATTATTATTAATATTATTATTATTATTATTATTGTACCACAATCACAGTAAACTTCGTAACAAGAAAATAATCACCTAAACCTGTTCGAATAATCGTCAAAATGGGAGCACTGGTCACAGCGCCCGAAAATATTCGCCACAACAAACGGCTTTATCCCAAAAGACGCGGCAAGGAAGGAATGCACGCACGTAATCCCTGCAATACATTTCTAGGCCCTTGATTCAAGGAACAATTTAAGAGAAAATGGGTAAGCGATTCTCACCCATGACCACATGTACACTGTGATGAATCAACGAGCCCTATCTCAAAAGCTTGTCCCACCATAGAGTACATGTCCTGTGTGAAGCCGAGACACAACCAGAGTATCCTTCCTTGGTAACCAGTCTCGCTCTCGTGGTCGTGGAACCGAATGATGAAGCATAAACATGTCACGACCCCTCTGTTCACCCTGCTAGTACTTTTCTCACAATGCTAGGAATATCGAATTTACAATTGGGCGAACATCTTTGGATGAAACCGGAATGGTAAAAAATTCACTTCCCTGCTGGCTGACCTAGCAACTAAGGCGATCAGGCAAACACACCCAACACGCCCTCATTTCAGAACACACCCTCATGAGCTGGTACCCATCCGACATAAACAAGCACGCAAGACAAGTAAGCATCAAACATCTTCATTCTGATTTCCAAGACCAAGCCATGAATGAAGTCTAGATTTCTGAAAGAGGACGCCAGCAATCTCATACATGCATGGAAGTCAGTGAGAATCGACAAGCAAGGGACATTGAGTGAGAGACGAATATCCATCACCACTGAAATGGCGGCCAGTTCCACAACAAAAATACTTGCAACAGCCGGAATATGCCTAGCATGCATTAACTTCAGGTCTGAGAGAGACACTCCTACAACCTCGGTTCATGAATAAGGATGAAAGGACTGTGGCACAGAAATCCAAAGGGCCTGAAAAAACAGAAGGACTGGTCCCTTTCCTCTTGTGGCATGATCCTTTCGACACTCTTCGCTACAAATCCAAACCCATTGAGCCATGCGAATACATATAATATGACTTGACACTAAACCTTAAAACCTGTGAATAACTAAACATATGAACACGCTAGCCTCCCGACCCTGAAAGTCTGCAGTACCCGTACGCCGAACTGTAAATAACCCAGTATAGCCATGCCAACCAGGGGTCACCTGGACCACGACCCACGCACCTCAAAATAAGCCTGAGTAACTGACCCTTTTCCCTGCGCTTTAAGGGGACAACCCCTGCCTGCAAGTGCAATGTCGGGATAGAGCCAGATTGTAAACACCCCGTTACCATTCTCAAACACCGAGTCACCTCAACTTGGACTTTCTCAAAGGGTTCAAAGGGTTTTAGCGAGCGTTAACCGCACCCGGTAATCTGCCCGACGAATCCCTAAGGCCCTTGGACTTTCTACAAGTGGAACAACAAAGGAAATGCAATAGTTAAGTGTGTTTCAATTCAACATTCTGTGTGTTTGACGTACAGTACACGCCGATTGTTTCTCTCGTTGTCGTGACGCGACGTTTGTTTCTATCGTTGTGCCAAAAGTACAGATTTAATTGAAACTAAGCCTAATGTTCGCTTCGCTCACTCCATTGGTGTCGATCCATGCTTCACGTAATTTCTTTGTTTTCAAGAGCATGCCAAAATCGATGCACAGATTATTTCGATGCAAACTAATTGCAATTATTGCTCCCAGTTCGTCCATCACATTCCTCAACACGCCTGCATTTCATCCTACATCATTCAAACATACGATTTGTTTGTTTGCACGTTTGTTCGTCTACTCCTCCAGAAGTAGGCCCCTACGAAGATGAGAGTAAATGATATATTGCAACAGAAACGAGAAACTCACTGCAAAGGATTAGCTTTCGTATAAATTGGTCACTTTGCTCGCTCAATCCACGCACTTCCGTGTTTCAAAAACGTAATGTTTGACAACCTTTTAAACCCGACAGGTCTGTCTTCTTCCGTGCATCAGTCACTTGAAGCAAAACCAATTTTAAGTTCTATATGTAGTACGGTGCAAAATATGTCGTCCTTTATAGGTATTTTTTTTTTTGTAAACAAGTTTATTTCTACATTCGAACTTTGAAGTGCAATCTCGAAGTTCATAACACGTGTCAACAATGGCTGGCCCGAAAATAAAATGAATTTTGATTTCCTTTTGATTTAGAGATCCATATATTATGATATGTCGTGTTTCTGTTACTTCGTAAGGATGCAAAACATGACATCATAGTTTTGCAGGGCAAAGTTTACTTTTGAAGGTCAACGTTGGTTCAGGCCTAATAAACTTTTCATGAACAAACTATGACGTCATGAACAAACGTCATGAGGGTAAAAAAAGCTTTGACGTTATTTTTACAGGCTTTTCGCATATTTGAGGGTCATAAAATCAAGTTACAGCTATTAAAATAGGCCTAACGGAAGCGCAATTTAATTATCTGTCATTTGGTCCTACTACCGTCTTCGTAGGTGCCTTGCTTCAAGAGGAGTAGAGGTACGCGCACACAGGCGCGTTATACGATATGATGTAGAATATATGAAGCATGATCAGCCATTCTTGCACGTTACCAGGAATTCTTTTTCCCTATTTTGTAGCTTGTGTTTGTGCCAGTTACTTGAAAAAAAAAACACTTGAGCACAGTGTTATTTCATACCAACCTGCCAATTTTCAACAAACTTGGATGAATAGTATCTACGTAATCTTGTATGTAGCAATTCATAACACATCTACATGCTAATTGGTATGTGAATGAGTTATGAATTGCTACAGAACAAGATTACAGAGAGACTATTCATCCAAGTTTGTTGAAAATTAGTAGGTTGGTACGACATGGCACTGATGTGCCTAAGTGTTTTTTTTATCAAGTGGAAAAAAGAGCTTCCCAATCTCTAATAAGGTTATGCTAATCAGTTGGCGGGAACGCGTTTGCCATTATTGTAAATATATAAAGAGCAGTTTTCAAAGATGGCTTGGTCAGGGATTGTGTGTTTGCCATCGAAATTTACCATAATTTACTCACTATGAAGCCACAACTGCCCTCGACCAATGGCCGTCACCTGCTCCAGACCAACTGAATTCATAATAATGTAACAGCTTTTTTTCGAAAGGCTTAAACTTCTTGATATTCTTAGCTGAATATTGCACTGTTACAAAGAAAAATAAGTGCGAAAGTGACAGACACTAGGATAGTGACTGGTGAAGGATAATGTTACATACTTACCAGCTTACTTCAAAGACTGTGGGGTCTGCTCTAAACGAGCGTCCGGTGCACATCTGTATGCGGACGAGAATCTGGGGTAGAACAACGAACGAGTGCCCGGTGCATATTTGCAAACGAGCGCCTGGTGCACATCTGCGGTTGAGCTCCCGATGCACGTCTCTGGACGAGTGCACAGTGCACATCTGTGGACGATCTCCCGGTTTATGTCTGCGGACGAGCGTCTGGTGCACATCTGCGGATGAGCTCCCGGTGCACGTCTCTGGACGAGTGCACAGTGCACATCTGTGGACGATCTCCCGGTTAATGTCTACGGACGAGCGTCTGGTGCACATCTGCGGATGAGCTCCCGGTGCACGTCTCTGGACGAGTGCACAGTGCACATCTGTGGACGATCTCCCGGTTTATGTCTGCGGACGAGCGTCTGGTGCACATCTGCGGATGAGCTCCCAGTGCACATCTGCGGACAAGCGCCGGGGCAGGACAGCGGACGAGCGTCCGGTGCATGTCTGCGGATGAGCGCCTGGTGCATGTCTGCGGACGAGCGTCTGGTGCATGTATGCGGACGAGCGCCCGGTGCACGTCTGCAGACGAGCGTCTGGTGCATGTATGCGGACGAGCGCCCGGGGCAAGACTGCAGACAAGCTCCCCGTGCATGTCTGCGGATGAGTTCCCGTTGCATGTCTGCGGACGAGTGCCCGGGGCAAGACTGCGGACGAGCGTCCGGTGCACTTCTTCAGACGAGGGTCCAGTACATGTCTTTTTCCAAAAGATCAGAAAGATTATTTTTTTTTTATATGTATGCTTTACCGGATTTCCTGTACAACCCATGACATCACCACTCCCGAAGAATGCTATTGATAACAGCAGTTCTACAAAATTTTATCAGAACATATAATTCCTAGCCAGAATAATCAAATATTTTTATCCGGCAGGACAGAACTGCAGACTGCGGAGGAGTGCCTGAGGCAGGACAGCAGACAAGCACGCAGTGCAAGTCTGGGGACGAGCGCCTGGGCAGGACTGCGGACATGCGTCCGGAGCAAGACAGCGGACGAGCGCCCTGTGCACTTTTGCGGGCGAGCGTCTGGTGCACATCTGCGAACCAGCATCCAGTGCACGTCTGCGAACCAGAGCAGGGTGCACTTCTGCGGAAGAGCGCCCGGTGCTTGCCTGCACACGAACAATTAGTCCTGGCTTGCGTACGAGTGCCTGGTGCACGTCTGCGGGGGCAGGATAGCGGACGAAAGCTCGGTGCTTGCCTGGTGCTTGTCTGTGGACGAGCATCTGTGGGGCCTGCTATTGTGTATTACTTGACCACTTTACACAGAGTCACTGAGAAAAATATAATATTAAAGAAAAAAAAACTCAAATTCGTCATGAAAGCAGGAAAAGAATTTCTGGTAACGCTTTTTTTAAAACTTTTTGAAGATATTTCGAAAACGGTTTGCTCTATCAACAAGCGGTAAAAAGCATCAGACACTTGTTTATCAAAATCCGTTAAAATTTGAAAAAGTTATAGCAAAACGAATAAAAAACTTACCAGGAATTCTTTTCCCCTTTTATTAACGGATTGGAGATGTTTTATTTTGAAGCTTGGGTTTGTGTTTTTTTTTCAACACTTATAGGCAGTGTCATTTCATACCAACCTGCCAATTTTCAACAAGCTTGGATGAATAGTCTCTCTCTAATCTAGTTCTGTGGCAATTCATAATAATTGGTATGTGAATGTGTTATGAATTGCTACAGAACAATATTACAAAGAGACTATTCATCCAAGTTTGTTGAGAATTGGCAGGTTGGTACGAAATGGCACTGGGCCCAAGTGTTTTTTTTTCCAAGTGATTGGCACAAACACAGCTTCAAAATCTCTCAAAATATCAAATATACCAAACGATAAATTCCTTTTTTAACTTACTTCGTAATATGCTCAAAGTAGGCTGAATAAAAAAACGTAACTTTGTTTCTTATGTCACTGAGGTAAATACAATCTTAAAAATACAAAAACTCAAATTCGTCATGAAAGCAGGAAAAGAATTCCTGGTAACGAGGGCTGCAATTGATGGGGTTGGGGAGGGGGGGGGGTTGCCCTGAGCCCCATACTGAGGGAGGGACCCCCAAACACATTCCGGGGCTTTCCGAACAGTAGCTTACTATGAAAAAGACGGAAGTATCAAATAAATGTAAAAAAAAAGCATACATTTTTTTGTTGAAGGTGGGCCCCATTCTTACGATTTGCGTCGGGTCCACAGAAATTCACTTGCGGCCCTGTTTCTGAGATAAATATAAACATATATAAGGTTTCATATCGGTAGTTACCATATTAGTGAAATACAAGGCGTTTCGGAGAGTGTGCGATTACAGTTCAAAACTAATTTTCCGAATAATTTTG
>JAHWFP010077685.1:0-19230 GCA_023313725.1 Lithobius niger
TCAAAAGGCGTTCAACGCTCGAAGTGCCTGAGGAAGGTGGGAGATCTATTAAAAAGATAAAGACCACCGAAAATTCGCACCCTGATTTGTGACAATCTCCAAGTCAAAAGGCGTTCAACGCTCGAAGTGCCTGAGGAAGGTGGGAGATCTATTAAAAAGATAAAGACCACCGAAAATTCGCACCCTGATTTGTGACAATCTCCAAGTCAAAAGGCGTTCAACGCTCGAAGTGCCTGAGGAAGGTGGGAGATCTGTCAAAAAGATAAAAGACCACCGAAAATTCGCACCCTGATTTGTGACAATCGAGGGACAATTTTGGTAAATAGCGTACCATGTTTAATTAATTTCTGTTACCAAGTAAAACAATGAGCCTTTCGGCCTATCGTGTTTGATATGCACTTCGACCAAAGTAAAATTGCCGAATTTATGGTATTTTTGATTCCGCCCTTCCCTCCCTGGCCAGTCCGCCACTGTAAAAATAGGACATCATTCGCTTTGTTCACTCGTTCAATAAGAAACAACACCACAAAAATCGTAATAAAATACTGTAATATATCGCACCCGTAAAGCAGCGAAGCTATGCGCGCCTCGTATTCAATGTACTGTCCAGATTCCACCGTAAAAATTCGGTGTACCATCCAGATTACCACTAAAGGTAAGTGACGACTCACTTTGTATTGTACTTCGCAATAAGAGAGGAGCCATCTCGATGTCCACGCATAGTCTCTAACTGACCGCAATTTGAAGAGCTGACCTGCCGAAATGCGCAGTTACACGCTGCAATTTTTCGCATGAGCGCACACTTTTACGATGACATTTGGCTGACGTCATCCACTGATCGTATACTATCGGGCGACGGTTTTTCGCTTAAAGACCTTGTTAGAGGTTATCATACTTCAAAGGTCTTATGTATATTCTGTACAGCATAATACCTTTTGTACTTGCGCACTGCAAGTGACCCACCCACATACTTGAATTTAGCCAGATCAGAATTGAACAAATGTGTCTGGCTTTTGAGAAGATGTCGCTGACGTAAATCGCCTCCACCCATTTTTTGGCCACAACCGCATTAATTCGACGTGTGACACGTCGAATTAAAAAATTATAACACCTTCGGTACCAGGGATATTCCGCCAGTGCAAAAATGGAAAAACTATACCACCTTTCCAGTGCCAGGGATTCTGCCAATGAGGAGCATCGTCATTTGGGCGTATGCTAGCTTTTGCCTAAAGCCACAAGATAAGCGACGAAACAACGAAATGACAACACTCCAAAAAAGACCGACTGGGAAGTAGTGGTAGATTTATAAATGTTGTGGTGGTATAAGATGCGTGGTGAGAGGAGGTGGACTTTTTGTGCAAGTCTTTTGACTTTGCCTGAAGAAAATTATTTTAGTAATAAACCAAAATTCACAGGAAAAGTAACAATATTCTGTAACTTGAAGCTTGGACTAGTTTGGTGGCAGAACGTATTCCACCGAAAGTACTGGTAATCTGCGTTTTAAATTTTATAGCAAAAATAAATTGGTCTTGTTTTTCCATCTCGCGGAGCAGAAACTCCAAAGTTTTTACGAGACTTGGTCAGTTTTGTAGGGTTTGTGGGGGTAATAAAGAAAAACAATTTGAGGAGTTACTAAGATGGGAATGGATTTGTTTGATCGAGGTACTGGCTGTGCGTCTCGGCATTGTTAGTTGTCGGCACTAAAAATCTGGTGATAAACCTGAATTTATTTTCTCATAGCTGCATCTATGACGTTGTCTTGAATTTAGGAAACACTATTTGTTTTTTTTAATTTGGATGTTTTTCTTGATAGCGCCAGTCCTCGCCCTAGAACAGAGCCCGTCCAGGGTTACGAGCTGTTGTGGCAGCCTGAGGTGGTGCAACCCTACCTGGCCTTGCTGTCCGATTGCTCAAATCCAGAGACCCTGGAGGCATCCGCAGGAGCCATCCAGAACTTGGCTGCATGTTACTGGCAGGTAAAAAAAAAAAAGTTGAAAATGTTATGTAGTTAACTTTGTCT
Organism: Lithobius niger; assembly: GCA_023313725.1. Taxonomy (NCBI): domain Eukaryota; kingdom Metazoa; phylum Arthropoda; class Chilopoda; order Lithobiomorpha; family Lithobiidae; genus Lithobius; species Lithobius niger. The sequence goes on from JAHWFP010077685.1 coordinate 2,021, forward strand.
TAATATGTAATTATTGCAGTAATTGATCGTCTTAAAACTACTGTCACCTGACTGCAATGCTATATTAAAAATTGAGGCTGCACCGATACTGGATCGGATTGATTGCCGCTATTTGTGGTAGTGTTATTGGATTGGTATCTGTTTTGTTAACAGTGCACTACCATGTGGCATTTCTATTTACAACACACAAGCATTGTATTTGGCCTTATGATCTAAACTTGTAGGCTAGCCTGGAAGATTGTTGCTAAAATTTTGTTCAAAAGTGCCACAAACCTCATGTATTTATGTGGTCTAGTTTAAAAAAATATGGAAAACTGACCGTCATTATGCTATACATACAGGCAGTATCGGTATCAGCATGTATTTTTGTTTCAGATTCCGATCTGGTAATATTTAAACTTAATATGTGTACCTGGCTGACATTATTAGCACTGGACCAAGCATTGTGGCCGTAGTTTTACCTTGATTTTGAAAATGTGCAATATTTGTTACTTTTGCTAAGCCTTTAGGATTTTGACCTTCTGTGACATCATTTTAATTGTAATCAAATGTTTTATGAGATTTTGGGACATATAAATCGTAGTACATTGCATTAAAATTGCTAAAAGATGGAAGATACATGTAGAAAGGATGATCCCGTACTCTCCACAATTCTATTTTTTGTGAAAAGATGTGCACCAGACATTTGAAATTTTGTTAAAAGCCTATCATGTTTAGTGATGCTACAAGTTCGCATGGTTTGCCCGAAAAAACCCAACCCACCTGAAAAAAAAACCCACAAGAAAACCCACTAGTGGATTATTCACCTATTTTACATATTTTTCACCTATGTGTTTTAAAAAACTTCTGGCCTGCGGCTAAATCCTAAACGTAAGCACCAGTTAACATATATAAAAAGGTATTTTATAAAAGGCACAGGGGCGTCAAGATTCAATAGGCGTCTTGGTCCCAACTGTACATCTCTGGCTTCTTACAGACCCGGGTTCGATCCTTGTGAGGGGAAGTGCATATGTATGGGTTTTTCCCCCGATTGTTTCGTTGTACGAGGGTTTCCTCCGGGTACTCCGGTTTCTTTCCTCCTGTGGGGAAAAAACAAGTGAGACAATGGTGATTCCTTCCACTTAACATCTGCCGCTTAGGCCTTCAAAAAGCTCTAAGCTTATTGGCCGACAGCATCTATTCTTATTTATTACCTTTTGTAATAAATTATTAATTATTTTAAAGCTGTTTGCTAACTGTTTGTAAGGAAAGGTTTTAGTTAAAACAGCGGTACATTACAATGGTGATGGCATTATTATGTTAGTACCTTAACCAGTCCTTACAACATCTAGTGCTCTATGTATAAAATGCTCATTAACTATGACGGAAGCGTAAGTTAGGCTTGAGAAAACTAGATGAAGCTTTTAATATCAATTAACTTTCACCCACTAAGATCTCTAGAACAGACTGTTTGGGCTCGTCAGTAGAGAATACTTTGACGAGATCTAGGCTATGCTTGCTCTACTGACGAGGCCAAACAAGGGCAAAACAGCCTGTCTAGAGATCTTTGTGGGTGAGAGCTAATTGATATTAAATTATCAGTTAGCAAAAATAGGCTTAGGTCTGGGTGTCTAACAATTAGTAGTGTTAAGTCCCAAACAAGCAGAAGTTTCTGCTATTTTGTTTGCTGAAACCGTATTCGTTTCGCTCTGGTCACTAGATGAAGCACGAAAAACCCAATAAAACCCGAAAACACTCACGTGTGTTAGGATTTTTCCGAAAGGACAGGGTTTTTTTTTTGCTAATCCCTTCACTATTAATAGGTAACCTCATCAAAAAAATGTGTTATGGCATTCAGCGCTCCTTTTTGAAAAATGCTTTAGAAAAAAAAAGCTTTCGTATTGATTGCTTAATGGTTTATTTCAGCCGTCTATCGACATTCGAGCAGCTGTCCGTAAGGAGAAGGGACTCCCTATCCTCGTTGAACTGCTGCGCATGGAGGTGGATCGTGTAGTGTGTGCAGTTGCCACTGCTTTACGCAACTTGGCTCTTGACCAGCGCAACAAGGAACTTATCGGTAAGTAGCTGGCCAGTGCCTTGCGATAATTCTGTTTTGTGATTAAAGGAGATTAATCGGGAGAAAGTTTCTGGATTTGACTGGTCCAGTGGAGGAGGGGTACCCACGATTTGATTGGTTCTGCTCTAACTCTGAACCAAAAATGCTCAAATTCAAAAGTAAATACTTTACAGTAATTTTTACACAATTTCGATAGTATTAGAAAGGGATGATGTTAGTTTCTTGTTCTTACATCGTCTTCAGGCTTCTCATTTCCGTGCTTCCTTCAGTTTACATCGTTGCTCATGCTAGCATGATTCAAATTTCGCAGCTCTAAACGTGGTTGATCGCTTGGCCCATTGTATGTACTAGGCTGCTCACGTTGCTGTATCAGTCCGTGCCACTTCTTCGTGAGGCACCATCCAAATTTGGTCGCCTAGTAAACATAGTGGACCATGTGATGAACCACGTTTAGAACAGCCAAGTTTGAATCATGCTAGCACGAGCAACAATTTAAACATAAAGAAGCATAGAAATGAGAAGCATGAAGTAGAAACAAGAACAAAAAACTAACATCATCCCAAAAAAGTTGCAAAAATGCTGTTAAGTATTTACTTTTTCAATTTGAGCATTTTTGGTTCCGAGTTAATTCTTGAACATTCAAAGTCATGTCATCATGGTGGTTCTACTCCCTTTACTAGAGTCGCTTCTCTGAAAATGTTTGGCAGGATATGGAAAGTTGAGAGGTCCGATATAGGTTGAAAACTTCTATTAAACAAACCCCACCCAATATATATGTATATATGGTATATATACGGTATATATAAACCTGTAAACTGTACACTAAAAATGCGGACTCATTTTATTATTTCTTTTGTGTATCATAAAGTAATGTGTCTAAATCAAAGGTTAAAGCAGTGAAGCTATAGCCTTGGCAGTTGAGAAGGACTTTAGGTCTATTAGTTCCTTTTTTAATATTAGTGTTGTACCTGATAAATTATATACAACTTTCTGTATGTAAGTCTGCAGTGAAATTGCATCCCATTTCTTACCAAAAAATAATAAATCCAGAAAGTGGTATGCGATAAAACATATCTCTGAGCTGTTGTATGCATTTTCTGTTAGTTATGGAGGGCAAACTGCAAGCCAAAGGTAAACCACAACACTTTCTAAACGATTTGTGATTTATTTGTACAGGAAAGTACGCGATGCGCGATTTGGTCCAAAAGCTTCCCAGCGAGACGCAGCAACATGACGCCGGTACCTCAGACGAGACTATTGCAGCAGTGCTTGCAACTCTTAATGAGGTTGTCCGGAAAAACGCAGAATTTGCTCGGTAAGTTATCGCATTGTTCTCTTAAAACACTTCCATTAGTTTATAACTGATTTTAATATTTTATAACACATGTTTTCAGGTCGCTCCTGGAAGCTGGTGGCGTCGACCGCTTGATGTTCATCACTCGCCAAAGAGGGCGCTATTCGTCAAAAGTAGTCAAATTTGCTTCTCAGGTAAGAATTATTCTCAGTAAACAGTTCTGTTTTCGTAAAATAGCAAATAAAATAAGTAAGGCTGGACTGATTGCAATCGTTACTATAGTATTCACAGAAATCGGGATTGGTAAAGAAAACCCACCTGAATGCAACCCCAAAACGCTGCTCCTAAAAACTGCTATTTATAAGTTATTTATAAGTCATTGTTAGTTTATCAAATCTCCCCGACATACTGTTTACGGAAGGTAAACTTGCCCTCAAAACAACTTGTTTGAGGCTAAAGATAGATTATTTTATTTTCCGAAACTCTCTTTTGTGTGTTAGTGAGAGCAAATTTAAGCTCCCATAGGGTATGTACTGGGCGCTATTCGGGTGTTTACGGGAAGCAAAAATGCGCTGTTGCTCCCAGGTAATTCGAGACCTAAGTGGCAATGTCGGACTCCTTTTTTTTTTCAACTATTGCTAGTTGATTCTGTGGGAGGAATTTCTACAGTACCTTTAAGTTCCTCCCCCTTTCTTCCCTCCCTCAGCTTGGTCGTGTGGGCTCGGTGGGTGTCTAGTTATTTTATTGTAGTTGTGTAACTTGACAGTGTTTAGCCTAGTGTGTTGCTGAGGATTAACTTGTAACAATTGCGCTAGTGACAATGTAAGAAGAAGACACCCGCTCCTGTGTTGGGCGGGCAATGTATTGTCTTCACTGTAATACGATTGTTTCCTTTTACTGTTTTACTGTTGAGCGAAGGCGAGCCACTATATTGCGTCATGTTTAAATTGGAAAAAAAAACTTCCTTGGTTTTTGAGGGAGAAAGACGTGTTTCGTCATGAGCCGCCATTTTGATAGGCCTAACTGTATTCCAGCGAAAATGGGATGGTGAAATGGGCAGTTAGTCCTGAGCTTCCACGCAACTGGAGATTCCCTTAAGAGGAAGGACTCACACTGGCCAAGTATGTTTTTACTGCTAGCCTAAAATACTTACCTGTATTTTATTAATGCTTTTCATATTTTGGAAAATGCTACCCGTCCCAAATAAGATTTCAACTGCTCTCTCGGTACATACAATGGCGCACCCTGGGGCCCATGACCACCGTTAGGTGGTGCCCCGCTCCCGCTACTATTCAGTTTGTTTTGGGACGTGAAGTCGCTACCAGATCGTTCCGACAATGAACAAAGGATTGAAGATTGCTTCTTGCCCAGGTAGAACGGGTTTGAAGTGTGGAAGACGATTAAATAAGAGGGATCCACATGAACTTTGCAGAAAGTGTAGAGTGTGCAATTTTTCGACTTATCAGTGCGATGAACATTGTGTGAAGATGGATCCAAAAATCATTCTCGAGATCGAATCTACACGAGGTGAATCTGCCAAACGCAACGATCGGCGAAAACGGGCTCGAGAACAAGTAGTTTTGCGTGGAAATTCATCCTCCGATCAGCAACTCAACTTATTAATGGACTCTGGTGACGATTCTGTAGCTTCGTCGCTGGAATTGCCGAAACGAATCGCGCGCCAAAGCGCCCTTTGTGCACAACCAGTCCGGGACTGTAGGAAACCCTCCGTCAGTGTCGGACATCGCCGCCATTGTGGCACAGTGCGTCACGGCAGAGATGGACAGAAACGAAGCTCGTAGAAAGGAAGAACTAAAGGCTGCTGAGGAAAAACTTACGTTGCAACGCAGCAAAGTATCGTCGACACGTTTGCAAAATATTTGGAAGTGCCGGACTCGAGAGGGTTAGCGTCATCAACGGTGTGTGTTACATCACCAGTCCGGAGTGACAATCCCGGGACTCAGGAGACGTTCACACCGCCGGGATCGCCGCAACATACGGACAATGAAGGGTATGATATTGATGAATTATCTCCTAAACGTAGAAAAATGAGGCTAATGCACGAGACTAACAGGATGGTTGTGGAGAGCACTCCATTAATCTCTGACCAGTCGTCGTTGGGGACCGGCCGGACACTATCCGGACTGGAACCCTATGCATTATCGGGCGGACTGAACGGCCAAGGATGGGCGGACTCGTTTGCGTCGCGGTCCGGGACTGCCACCCACAGTGGAGGACAGCGGGAAGCGGACTGCACGCAGTCCGGACTCCGAGCAAACCTCCAGTCTGGGACTCGGGCGGACATGGTGAATCAAACGGCTACCTCGCAGCCTAACGTGCCATGGGGTGTGCCGGGGTCTTGGGACAGCCAGTGGGCCTGGCCTAATTACTATAATTGGCAGCAACAACAACAGAGTATAATGCCAAGTACTCACGGTGCTACTCTTACGAGTGGGGTGGGGGGGGGGGCGCCCCCCCCCCCCCCCCCCCACCTCCACCAGTGCTAAGTGGGGCAACGCAATTTGGTGCAAGTGCAGCGCAATTTAGTGTCCCAGCCGCCGCGCCACCCAACACGACAGGAATAAGTGCGAACCAGACAAATCCTACCATTGCACATGATGGTGATCCGTGCGACGCTCAACATTCGACGAGCACAGTGAACACATCAGGGCCGCCGGACACGGACAACCCTATGGAGCAAAGCGACGGGACGGACACCGTTTTGGAAGCAATAGAGTGGAAGTGGCTGGTCCATGAAGTTTACAGGTCTTTACCAACCACTTATTGCCCTGTGGTCATTACACCGGAAGTCCCCGTGGGTGAGTCGGGTGAGCCCCGTGGGTGAGCCGACCTCCTTTGTTAACCAAGACTGGATCGCAAAATTCGCTTGTCATTCGCCTCAATCCCAGGTGCTTTTCCGTCAGTTACTGGTAAACGGTGGCACTCTCAGAGACAAGGGGAAGGTGCTTTCGGCTGTGCCCCCCCCCCCTCCCCCACCTCCGGACCTTACAAAGGGAAACTTTTTCTTCTCGGTGGGTAACGCAGGGGCTCCTAGGACGACGCGGTACCGGACTTATGACGAAACGGACTATGTACCCATCGAAAGTAGAATGGACATGTGGTCTGTGCTACCATGCACATCATGGATCAAGGTGGCCACGTCCCAGTTCGAAGAAGACGAAAAGTTACTTAGTGCAAGCCTTCAGGCCAACTCTATGGCCGACATGGCGTACGCAGCGGCAACCGCAAAATTGAAGGAATTTTTGGCGGTGGAGCCGGAGAACCGGGATGTGGCCGAGATCGACAGTGCAGTGAAACTCCTGAGAAAAGCGTCGGAGTTCCACACCGACGCTATCAACTGGGGAACTCGCTCGTTATTCAACTCTGTGCTACACAGACGAGACGCCTTTCTGGAAGGGACCCGGGAACCTCTTTGCAACGACACAGTGAAAAATCTTAGATTGCTTCCCATTCACCGAGCGCCCTGGTTATTCAACGGCCAATTGCTCTCGTTGGCGCCCGAGCTTAGGGCCAAAGTGCAACCGTTAACCAGCCAACAGCGGAACCGGGGAACAGTAATAACAAAACCCCCCCTCCCCAACCAGCCTTTTCGCGACCATAACCCCCGAGGGGGTGTAGCCGTCACCAGTGCTCCGAAACCACAGGCCCAAACCCAGGCCCCCAGCAACAATCAGACCAGACACTGCAAGGGTAGAGAGGCTTCCGGAAGGGGACGCTTACAACGAAATAGAGGAGGTGGCCGCGGGCCCCGCTCTACACGCCATTGACATGCTCCTGGCGCAGTTCCCCCAGCCACTGCACCATCAAGTAGCCGGCAGGATAAAGCGCCACCTCGGAGCCTGGGAAACAATCACGGAGGATCGGTTCGTGCGGTCAGTGGTGGCAAGGGGTTATACCCCAAACTTTATTTCGGAGCCAAAGTTATCAGTGAAACCACCACACTGGCTCCTAAACAGGACGGAGCAGCCAGAATAGGTCAGCGAAGTGATGAAGTTGGTCCAAAAAGGTGCGCTTCAAGAATCACCCCCAAACACGTAGGAGTTCTTCAGCCCAGCGAGGGTGATACCAAAGTGGAGCAGGGGATCCCGACTCATCTTCAACCTTCGCCACCTCAATGGACACATCAAGTGCGACCATTTCAAGATGGAGACACTGGGCTCAATCCGAGAGGCCGTCCAACAGGAAGAATTCACCACGTCTATAAACCTGGAGGATGCGTACCTGCATGTGCCATTACACCCAGGTGTGCATCACTTGTTTCGACTGGTTTGCCAAGGGAGGATCTACCACTTTGTAGTTCTTCCCTTTGGCCTGTGTACGGCTCCACATGTTTTCACCGTAATGATGAAACCGGTGTTGGCAACGTTGCATCGGCTGCTCATAAACATCCACGCATTTCTAGACGATTAGCTGTTACGACACAAGAACAGGACAATGCTAGTACGAAACACCGGATTGTGCGTCAAGCTTCTGTCCGCATTGGGGTTGGGGGTGAACTTCAAGAAGTCAAGATTCACCCCAATGCAGTCCTTCGACTTCCTAGGGGCGTCATTTCAGACGGTGGCGTTCTCGATCCAGCCGTCGGCCGCAAGGGTCAACCAGGTGATGTCAGCGGCGGGCTCGCTGCTCAGTCAGCGTTCAATTTCTGCGAGGGACTTGTCGAAAGTCATCGGGCAGATGGACTCTTGTTCGGCGCTTGTCCCGCAAGGAGCGTGGAGAGTGAGGCCAGTTCATTGGCTGAGGAAAGGGGAGTGGGGAGCCCGGCGATCTTGGGACGACCAAGTGTCTCTGGACAGAGCCCCGATTGTAGAGATAGCGTGGTGGACGTGCCGCACCAATCTGGAACAGGGAGTTCCGATTCACATCACGGCGTCAGGCTGGCTTCTGCTCACGGATGCGTCCTCGGGGTGGGGCGCAACCCTGGGAGAAGAACAAACGGCCGGAGTGTGGTCACCATCAGAAGCGCGACTCCACATCAATGCATTGGAGTTGCGAGCCGTCTACTTTGCATTGTGTCAGTGGGCACGCAAGTTGAGGAAGGCGACCGTCACAGTCATGTCCGACAACACGACAGCGGTGTATTGCCTACGGAGGGGGGGGGGGCATGCACTCCTTCTTCCTCTACCAAGAAGTGAGCCTAATCTTCCTAGTGTGCGTGAAGTTCACTATCACATTAGTTCCGAGGCATATTGCGGGTATCCTAAACGTGCTTACGGACGAGTTGTCACGGGGAGGGGAGACCCCGACAAGTGAAGTAGAAACTTCACCAAGCATGTGCAGGTCTCTGTTCGACAGATGGGGCACGCCAACATTGAACATTTGCAACCAGAGCAAACGCTCAGTTACCACTGTTCGTGTCCCCGTATCCGTACTCGAAGGCTGTGGCGACGGACAGTCTGAGCTTGTGCTGGGACGACATATTCGGCTATGCGTTCCCACCATTCAAGATCCTACAACAAGTACTGAACAAGCGGAAGTGCTCGACAGGATCGCTGATTCTGATAGCACCATGGTGGGAGGCGGCCCCGTGGTTCGTGGACCTGTGGAACCTGAAGACGACGACCCGATCAGGCTGCCACTGTTCAAGGACATCCTTTCACAACACCAGGGCAGGACTCTCCACCCAAGTCCGGGGATCCTGCACCTTCACGGCTGGAGGTTGTAAAAAGGGAGCTAGGTAGAACCGGTGATTCAAGAGCGGTGGCTGATGTGGTGGTAGAATGTCACAGAGATTCGTCGAAGCAAGTGTACGAGGGCAAGTGGGGTGGACGGACTGGTGCAGACCAAAGGGAATCGATCCACTCCATCCATCTCCGCAAGAGCTGTGGGAGTTTTTAACTTCATTGTTCAACGGAGGTTTGGCGGCAAGCACCATTAAGGGTTACAGAGCTGCCATCAACTCAGTTCTGATGGTATCTGGAAGCAAGACAACGGCGAACAGCCCGATTGTATCGAAGCTGATCCAATCATGTTGTACCATGAGACCTAGAGTAAGGAAGTTGTGCCAAGGATGGGACTTACCTACGGTACTGCTTTACTTAGCGGGCCCACCATTCGAGCCACTAGGGACTGCAACGCTGGAAAATCTGACAATCAAGACTGTTTTTACTTGCTGTCGCCACGGCAGCACGTCAAGGTGAATTGGCTGCGCTGGCGAGAGGTACGGACTTTCTCCGGACAAACAGTGCGTGGTCAAAAGTGACGTTTTTGCCTCATTTGTATTTCAGAGCAAAAACGCTCTGACCGGACGAAACTCCGGCTCCACTGGTGGTCACAGCACTGGCCACAACTCTCGAACCGGGCTGTCCAGACAGACTGCATTGCCCCGTACGGGCGTTAAGGTTTTACTTGGCTAGAACGACAGGAGTGGTGGAGGCTAAACTTGGGGAACCAAGAACGGTACCGTGGACACCGTTATTTGTTAAGTTGTCACCCAAGGGAGACATGCCCACTAGAGAGCCAGCATCGACGGGCACTATCAGCAAATGGATTTGCCAAGTTATCGAGAGGTCCGTTACCGAACAGGAACTGGTAACCCCTCGATACATGTCAACGCACATGAGGTCCGAGCTATGGCGACGTCGTCGGCTTGGGCGACAGGTGCCACCATCACAGAAGTACTGGAGGCAGGACGATGGAGGAGCAGAAATACTTTCATCGCACACTACCTCAGGGGTGTAACAGCAGCAACAGCGACATCCAGAGAGGTGCGGTTTATGGCTGCTGGTAAAGTAATAATGAAGTAGGACAAGGATAAGTATGTCCTATTGTCCTAATAATACCTGAAGTGTTGTTCGCGGTGTATTAGTAGGAGGGTCATACTTGGCGAGGGTTCGACGCCACTTGGTTTTAGGACAAAGTCAGCATTAATAAAATACAGGTAACTATTTTAGACTAGCAGTAAAAACGAGGTTTTACCCCTAAAATTAGTTTTTACTTAGCCTAAAATACTTACCTGTACGAACCCGCCCTCCGCCCGCGTCGAACCGTTTACGGGGAGACAAACTGTGAATAGTAGCGGGAGCGGGGCACCACCTAACGGTGGTCATGGGCCCCAGGCTGCGCCATTGTATGTACCGAGAGAGCATTTGAAATCTTGTTTAAGACAGGTAGCATTTTCCAAAATATGAAAAGCATTAATAAAATACAGGTAAGTATTTTAGGCTAAGTAAAAACTAATTTTAGGGGTAAAACCCCGTTTTCCCAAGCGTTGAATGAACCAACTTTAAACTGACTGAATTATGGTCTTTAACTGTGACAGAGACGAGTTTTTTTTTTACCAAGGGGCAGTGACGCAGTATAGGTCAGACAGTCGCATACAGCTGTAACAACATCCCACCCCATGCGACCACTGGAAATAATGGCTGTGGTTTTTATACAACTTTCCGGAGTTCTTCTTGAGACTAACCGCTCATGGCTACAACGATCCTTACGGACTCTAGTTAAAGAGGGGTTACCGCGCGTACGTGGCACACACGATTAATTATATCTACTTCGTTGTTTCTGCAAGAGGTCGCGGAATTGATACACACGCTCTGCAAGCCACTCGTACATCAGCGCAACGAGTACTCCCACAGACTCCGCTACAGTTTAGGAATGATTAACGTGAACTAAAAGAAGCAAGACAGTGTGATTATTGGTGAATGTGACTGTTAATACCTGCAAGATAGCTAAAACATCGCCAGAAAAATAAAACATGACTGACCGGTATCAGATAGCCTTGCAATTACAAATACCCAAGTATTTGCGTTCTTGTTTATTAGTATGTATTTCCAAACTTGTAATTTCAAATTGTTGTATTTGCAGGTGCTGTACAATTTATGGCAGCACCAGGAGCTCCGGGAGGTGTACAAGAAGCAAGGTTGGCGCGAGAGCAACTTTGTTACACGCACGATGGCAGCACGCAGCACTTCACCTAGCAATCTAAACAGTACCCTGAACCGGCCAATCAGCTCACAGGGCGGAACCAAATACGAGGATCGTACACTTCAGCGCAGCCGTGAGCTCAACACAGGGCGTAGCCCGGAGAGCCGAACCTACGCCCGGGTAAGAGCCTGTAACCTTTCAACAACACAGGTGCTTTCGTGCTACCCTGTTTTCCTAAATGTTAACCAACCCTTTCTACATTTTTAAATTTGTACTCGTTCGTAGGGATACTAACAATATTTGCAAATGTCAGATAGCTGCACAAATCTTAATTCATTACACGCAAGGAAAGAATTTGAATTTAATCAGAAAATCAAATAATTAGCTGTGTGCGTTTATATTTTAAAGTAAAATATGCCTGTCTCTTGGCTGTGTCCTCAATAGATCAGATTACTGTATTCTAGTTTCTTCCTCGATAACATGGCTTACAATATAACAAATCAACTTGCGCTCTCAGGTAGCATAGTAGAACTTTGTTGAAGGACCTTACGGCCATGAAATTAATTTAAAAATAAGATGAGTACATTTCTTGATTAGTACCTTCCGTGTTTGCTCAGCTGATTTAACCTCTGTTGTTAACGTTTTAGGGAGAAGATCTTCCCCTGTCGGACATGAAATACGTGAGCGAGCAGCAGCCTCCACCTCCAGCGACGGCAACACGACCGCCGGTAGGGGGTGTGCAAGTCTTCCCGCCAGCACCTGTAAGTCATGGACCACCCATTTTCATGCATGATATTTTGATGGCATCCCCTACCAACCGGTAGCAGCACATTTTCCTTGGCACGGACTTCATTCTTCCATGAAGTAGAAACTTGTACAAAAAATGTACATAGTTGCATGAATTTGGCATGGTTGCATGATATGCAGGTGGAACAAGTTGCTCTTGCGACAAGCACAGTAGAACCATGATTGTCTAAATGCTCATTCTCAAGATTATTTCACAAATTAGACAGGTTTCAGAAGTGAATGACAAATTTGAGCTAAAAATTATATCAAGTGGTTCTCAGGCGTGGTACCAAAAAGATGATGTGGGTACGCAGAGCCTTTTTTTTTAAACTTTGGGTGTTTTCAGATCCGGACGAAGGCTTTTTTTGCTTGCATTTTTTTGTGGAGTAGAATATCTGTTTTAATGCTAGCAGGTACATCACGAACGCTGAAAGTTGGAGGGGGTGTAACCCAGATTTGCCGACTTGTTTAGTCAGCCTACTTTTTAATTTGCAAAAAAATTTGCCGACATAACCCAACACGATTCCACTGAAATCTAGTGACTGGCAAAAGTAATTTCTAACTGAATCAATTTGACAAGGTGGCATGAACTACTGGTTATAGTAGTTCTCCGACTAATAAAAACGACTTATTTTAATTTTTCTTACCATTTTGGTCAAGCATTGGAGGGGTGCAAAAACCACCTTATACAACCCTCAGTGAAATCTTCGCTAAATGCTGGTTTTAGCCATGTTCGGAGTGCATATGTTGCACATTGGATAAGTCTTTCATTAGATCCAAGTTTTAGCGGTAACACGTCTGAACGGTTCATTTTAAGGCGTGAATGCGCTTGGGTGATGATCATCTGCTCTAGATGTGTTTGGTGAAAGCAAAATTTGGTGATGGGAATTTTTTTTCAGCTACGACTTAAATAAACGTTTTATGAGCTAAGAAAAAAAACCCATGTGTGCACTCTTGAGAACCACTTAATTAATTTTTTGAGACCTTAGGTCTACGTTTCTGGCCAGTCTGAGCCCAAATCCCCGTTTAACCCTCTTAAAGCACAGTACAAAATGCCACTCAATAAAAGCGTAGTTACTTTTTTTTGGCATGTAACTTTGACCATCTGACCTCTCTTATTGTTCCCATTTAGTTCAGATAATTAAGGTCCTACTGTATTTGTTTTTATTTTATGTTAATAGTATTGTTGGTAACTTCTTTTTGATGCTTGAGGGGTTCTTGGTTCAAATTTATCTTATGAATTGTTAAAGACACGCAATTTGCATGAAAATTTTCAAGCCACATCCGCGACAATTTTTGCTGCCAATCGGACTAAGTTCTGCGAACATTTTTTTAAATTCTGCAGCATTTATGTAGCACAGCAGAGTCTTAAAGAGTAGAGTAACTACCAGTAGCCACAATAAAAGTTCTTGTTTATGGTTCTACAAACAGCTATCATCCTACTAGGGGTGGCACGATAATCGATTATTCATTAACATCGCGATAAAAAATTTCGTCGATTATCATATCGCACTTTTTGTGACTTATCGAATTACAGTGCAAACCCCAATACAAAATTGTCATATCTCGGAAACCGTAATAGCTAGAAACAAGCGGTTACAAGGGCTCTCCATTTAAAGAACTTACTTTTAAAGCAGCTGCAAAAAAATGATTGTGGAATTTAGTTGTCTTTACAATTTGTGTGCTTGGGAAGGCTTCAGATTTTAGTGTCGAGTGAAATCCTTTTCCTAGCCATCCCAACACATGTCGATTCTGGTAAGACTCTGGGGGTGGGGTCCACGTCATTACATCGCCAACAATTCATCCCACAGACAGTAATAAAGTGGCGATTTTTACTTTAATTATGTTCTAGTTTCACTATAACTTTCCATGTAGACTGAGCTTAAACATGGAAATTCAGTGAATTGTCCATGCCATTTATACACACTATGCATTGTTCAGTGATCAAATGACTGAATTGTTCAGTCATTTGTTCGCTGAACGATACACTGCCTGCATAAATACATCGTGTGGACAGTTCATCAAGTCTACAAATTTGTAGCATGTTAATTCATTGCAGCATCTCAGTCTGTCACGGTAGCTCAGCAGTTGGTTTCTTGCTAGAAATACGTTTGAGTCGCGTGCGAGTGAAGGTACGAAATGAGGGCAAATGATGAGTATTTAGCTAATTTTATATCCTGCTGTGTACTAAATTATAGGATGTTTCTAGGAAAGTGTTGGGGGGGGGGGGGGTATTTTAATACAAGAGGCCAAGATTATGCAAAATTAGCACTAATTCAGAACGCGACAAATTTGCAAAGTATGTTTTGGGATACCATACCTTATTTCAAAAAGATTTAGATTGGTGTATATTGCAATTATTGTATTACATTGACTCAGTAGAATGCAGGAATTGTTTTCCCTTTTTAATAAATCAGTACTGTACGTAGATAATTTACGGTTTCGATAAATTATCCTAGGGATGTGCCATACTCAAAAAAAAATCGAGTCGAGTATGCAACGTGTACTCGAACTCATTACGTCGCTTGAATCCATACTCGGAAACCTCGAATCTGGTGAAAATGCGATAACTTTGCCAATTTTTGACCGATTTGAATAAGCTTTTAATAACTTTAACTTTAATTGAATATCTTTAAATCGCCCCTTCCGGGCATTACAAAATGCGAAATAAATAATTAATACAAAAAAAAAAGATAGAATAATCAACAACAACTAATGCCGTAAATGACCTCAAACACTTCATTGAGGGGGTATAACATAACAAAAAAAAAAAAAACAGCAGAAGACACAATAGACAGATAGCTGAATAGACAGACAAAAGAAAAGATACAATAGTTTTTTTTTAATTAATGCTGATGTGCTTAAATAATTGTTATCGGTTTATTTGCTGTTTTGCTATTTTTTTGCTTTCATTCTTTAGCGTATTTTCATACATGCATGCAAGGTAATTTTTAGAAAAGTGGTTTGGTTCTTGGTTTGGTCTTCTCTTTCATTGACCATTAAATAGTGCTGTATGCTAACTGGAAAGCCTTGAACTTATTTATGCCTTTTTCCAGGCCTTAAAGTATGAAATTGTTTCATATTATGAATTTAAGACTAGAAAAGTCTGGAATTTATTGACCTGAAGGTTCAAGAAATAGTTAAGAGCTTGTTATTAAAAAACAAACATTGTTACCGTAAATTATTACCAAAGATGCGTTAGTTCTTGTACGCATGCATCATGGTCTACATTCCATAGTTTGAAGGGGAGTAAACTGTGTAGCACCCATACAATTATCCATTAGGCTACAATATCTGACAATGTTTACTCATCGACAAGTAAAGAAAAAAATTAGGCATCAAAATTGGAATACTTAGCCTGAAAATGGTAGGAAGAAAGAAGGTAACTTCTGAGCCTGGAAAACGGAGGATAAGGCCGGGAAATTACCATTGTTGTGCGATGCTATCGAATTTCAATACTGATACCGATGCTTTCTTGGTATTTGTAGTGGTATCGAAAGAAAAAATTGGGTGTCGAATTATCAATAGTATTAAAAGTATTGACTGTATCGCAAAGCATCAAATATTTGATTTCGTATTGATGCAGTATCATTAACGGCTAAGAGATCTAATCAGCGTTAGACCTACCTTAATCATAATGAGGTAATGAATACTTGAATGTTTCGAGCTTTCCTTTACGTACTTAATAGGTTACCCCATCCATTAAGTTCCTTAATTCTCGAAGTATCGGTGTCAAAATAATAAGTATCGGCATCGAGAAAGTATCGTGATATCAATACTTGGAATAATAAAGTATCGGTATCGAGTTGATAAACCTGGTATCGCACACCCCTGGAAATTACTTAGGTTGAACAAAATTATATACAAGGTGAAGTCTGTGACTACTTTTAAAAAGTCGCCACGTATTTAAGTGACTCCACTTGCCAACAAATGGATCTGACCATCATCTAATGCGACCATTACATATACAGGAAAAGATGTGAAATTCAATCAAAACTCGCTATAACGAAACTCATGGTTAACATTTTTAACAAAATACAAAAAAAATTAAAAAATTTGCTCGTGTTACCTAATTTAGTAAAACTGCAAACGTAGGTAAATTGTCTTTGCTCCGGTGTCCTAAAACTGCTTCGATATCTTCATACTGGGTAGTTTGCATGTCTTTTGAACGTCGCCGATCACTTTCCTTCGTCATAGAATGGTAAAATCTTGTTTGTCCTTTAAAGTTGTATTTAAACTGTTGTGTTCTACTTAAAAATTCAT
The DNA here is from genome assembly GCA_023313725.1 of Lithobius niger. NCBI lineage: Eukaryota > Metazoa > Arthropoda > Chilopoda > Lithobiomorpha > Lithobiidae > Lithobius > Lithobius niger. Next base: position 18,307 of record JAHWFP010077685.1, read on the forward strand.
CGCAGTTCTTTATTCTTTGCTTTTACTTCGACAAAACCATTTTCATTTGCCAGACATCATAGGAAGGTAGCAACATAACCCTAAGCGATTAGACAGTGATACAGCCTGCCAGACACGAGTGATCGCTGAAACATATTGCGAGACATAAGTAAATGGGACAGCTGTAGCGAAGCATGCAGCATTTAATTCTTCTCACCGCTAAATTGTTTTTGCAATTTTGTTGATAGTTGGGCTAAAAATGCCCAAATTTCCTTATAAACTAACTATGGTCTATCTCAGTAGGGACAAGAAAATTATTTCGTTACTGCGTGTAATTTAATATCGCTATTCGTTATAGCGTGTTTTAAATGAATAGCAATAGTTACGGCCAACCAAATATCGAATTTTTTTGCCGTTAAAATCTTGTTTTTCTTTATATCTCATTTTAAGAGTGTCTGCCTGTCTCCCTTTTCAACTGTCATTGTCGTTTTTCTTGCCTTGCATGTTTGCTTGATGAAGTGGTTTGCGATAACCATGTTAAACCGTGATTCTGCCCCACCATGGTTTGATTGCAGTCTGCTGCTTGTACCACTTTTTCATTACCAGATTTAAACCCAATATTTAAAAACCAGTGCTGTGCCGGTGGCAACTATTGAAATTGCCAATATCTATGCTAACTTTTAACATTTCCCTATAATGTGTTTCCTTCCATACGGGAATTACTCTGGTTCTTAATTTCATTGAAAGTACTTGAATTTGTGAAAGGAAAATTTAACGCCATGAATTTCTGTAAATTGCTGGCTAGGGCTTTGAATAGCCTTTTTTTCCTATCAGTAACTTAAACAAATATCCTGCCTTTGAAATATTGGCAATATTTTTTTTTTCGAAGAGTTACGTAAACTGTGACTTAGATGCCCATGGGCTTATGCAGTTAATTTGTCTTAA
>JAHWFP010077685.1:19330-32716 GCA_023313725.1 Lithobius niger
CAAACGTACTCAGTCGACGGATGGAGTTTTCTCAATCATGGAAAAGTCGGCGATATAATGATATTGCGATCATTCATGTCCGTGATCTAGATTCAGTCTAGCATTAACACAATGCCTTTGTTCACATTTATTCACAAATTTAAGTTTATTGTCTGGTCTCTCCTCCAAAATCCAACATAATTCGCAGTTAAACCTAATTTCTAACCTCACAAACCTTCGGTAACATCAGCGTGATTCACATCGGAACTCCTGTGCATTGGTGCCATTCAATTATTCACCATTTGATCTGGATTCAGTCTTGCAAAAGTGCTATGTCTTTATTCTGATTTATTCACAAGTTTAGTTTATTAAATTGTCACTCCTCAAAAATCAAACATAATTCACACTTGAAACTAATTTCCTGTCCCACAAACCTTCGTGACTACAAGGTTCGATGCGATCGCACCACTCAATAGCCAGATTGTTAACAGGAGATTGTAAGTGCTCATTACCTTCCTGGAGAGAGGGACTGTACATCTTCTGTTCCTGGAGTGAGTGATCCACACGTCCTACTGAAATATGGCGGCAAAACATTCCAATCCGTGAATCGTGTTGGAGAAAACTTTTAATTTCATTAAGTGTATGAAGCTTTTAGTTAATTTTGCAGCTGGAAAACGATATTGCTAGTGGGCTTCAACTCCATTATTTTAACGTTGTATATTTTACGGAATGGGCTAAATTAATAGCTCCATGTGGGCGTTTAATACACAATTTACAGTAATTATAAAATTTATTGGGTTTGGGAGTTAGTAAATTTTCGATAGCAAGCCAGAAAAAAAAAACTACTGAAATGGTAGGCCATATTTTAAGTATTACAAGTCTGGCTGAATTGTCAAAAGAACATTGTTCGTAATTTCAAACTGATGCCAGTGTCGGGACTGGCACAGCCATATTAAAAACAAAAAAAACCACTTTGTTCTGCTGAAAGTAACATCTTTTCGTAAACGTTTCTTCATTTGTAGGGAAACTATCCTTTCCTACTCTTAATGATTAGTCCTGACTTAAACAAATGGAACAAAACAATGGCCTTGCAATTGTGACCCCTTTCTGAAATGATAGTGTTGCTAGAGCATTGTGTATGCTGTAGCTTTCTCTGTAGCTTTCATTCTTGTTTTGTTGCTCGACTACCCTTGTCGGTACTTTCCCGTAACCGAACTAGTAATGACTTGTGTTGTGTGTTGGTAAACATTGGTGTTGGTCTTTTCTTTCTAACAGCCTCCCTCAGGACACTAACCTTTCTGTTTGCACGGTGAGTGGCATTCACCAACTTTTCTTGGGAGGATGTTTATTTCTAATTTAATTCCGTAACATGACAATTGGTGTATTTTGCTCAGGTTTGTAGAAGCGACGAGGATACACAAATGTGAAATAGTTACCTATCGTTTGGGCGCATAGACTTAACACTGTGTAAGTTACACAAATTTGTATGATAACAAAACTGCAGTCGTACAAATTGTGGTGTTTATTGCCGGTTTTGATTGCTTTTGAACTGCATTCACCATTCTTAGCGTGGTGCTAATACAGAAACAAATATTAGTTCATCTTAAGCCGAATTGGACAGTAATATATTCTTGAACTGAATCAAAATTGTGAACTAACTCAGAGCATTCACATACTTGGCATTGATTCGCTTAGTTAGCATTATCCTAATCAGCAGTTTTGCAATTAAAACATCTTTCAGAAAACGAGAATGAAATGGTTGTTCAGTACTTTGTGCTTCAGTAATTCAGTACTTTGTTAATCCAGGCGGCTTTGTAACAGCGTTTCCGTCAATATTTTTGATTGCACATTTGTGTTTTACATGTACTGCTAAATCGATGAAATGTTCCTCCAAATTTGCCCCATTTTTTTTTTTTATTTGTTGATTAATTCTGCATAATTTTTTATTTATAAATTCCATGGAGCCTCGCGTCATGTGAAGCAAATTGCTTGTGGAGATGAAATGGCTCAATTTTGAACAGTAGAAAAGAGTGTAACAATAGGAAAGAACTCCAATCACTGCAGAGAAGCGAGAAATTGTTCAGAATATGCCATAATCCATCCCTTATCTGCTGAGGGAACTGAACCTGCAATGCCCTGATTAGCACTGAATGGCAGGGACTTTGAAAGGGTCCCTTGATAATTATAAGACTACTTTGGGCTGCCGAGTTTCCACTGCTCCACTTGTTTTAATTACGGGAATTTGTTAATGTTGGAGTTATCGTGTATACTGGTGGGAAGCCAAAGACGGTAGCATTTATGTCTTTTTTTTTTGGGGGGGGGGGGGGCCTGTGGACTTAACTATGTGTATGTGGTGATACTTGTGAAAAGTCTAAAGCATTAATCCAAATATTGATGAAATATCCTCCGCTTGTTTTATGTTACATTATGCCCCTAGAGGAATTGAAATAGATAAGCCTGATGTCACTTGGCTAATTTGCCGTGTGGTTTTTATATTAGTACATGTTACTATCATTACCTATAGTTTCTGTTAGTTTAATGTCTTGCATGTCTAATGTTTTGTTTGGTTGTTTAGGGCAAATCCCCAACAGAGCCGGTGTACGCTCAAGTAAATCGAGACAAAAAGAAGAACCGTCCCTACGACAACCATCTGAACAGTGGGGGGGACGGCTGGGGCTACGGCGGTGGCCATGCCCAACCCATACTGGCGGCTGACTCTGAGGCCGGCGGCGATTCATGGGTGTGAGGTCAAAGGACAGATAGGACTTTGCAAACAAAAATTGTGTTGGATGCAAGACACATCGAAACCGGAGGAAAACTGTGTCGCATTTCTTTCCCCATATGTGAATGTAGCCTCTTCATGTTGTTCCCTTGCGATTGTGGGTCCACCTGTTTTCTTGCCGCGTTTCTCTTTTCTCTCGCTAGGCAGTAAGTGTCGCTGCCATGTTTGTGGATGTCGTCCGTAATGGTGTTAGCCGAGTGGAGTACAGCGAGGAAAACTTGACTAAGCACGATAGTGAAACATATGACGTGCAATAACAGATGTCGCGCACACTTGAGTGCCCAGCCATAACAGGAACACTGTTGTGAATGGTAGTGTTTTTAATTAATGCTGCACTCACTTTTAACCAAAAGAAAAGACCTTCATTCATTACTCATGTTTTACTGACGGAATTTTTTTTTACTGTTTCGTTTTTATTTTTAATTAAGCACTGGTTACAAAATCCTTGGTAGTGAGCGGCTGCTGCCATCATGTGGTTGTGCTCTGTGATTGGCCGAGTGCCTTTTTCAGGATAGTGGCTGGGCCATACACGTGCACAGAAAAAACTTTTGAGTGATGTAAATAGGTTCTGCTCCTTTACTGAACAAACAAGAGTGCAGCTCCTAAGGCCACAATGTCTTTGAATTTTAAGCGCAAATCAATTTTGTCTCTTTTTTTTTTTGTTTGTATCGATGTCTATGCTGGGTAATTTCTCTGCGCACAGTCCTTCCTTTTATCAACCTGCTCAAGGCAATTCCTCAGTAATAAAAGTAGTATGGCGATCTGAGGTTGAGTGAGCCTTGCCGCCGCCAAAATGTCTTTTAAATACCATGAGATAGACTGGACGACTTGTGTTCCAGATTTTTGATGTTTTTCCAATGTGCTGCTAATTGACTCCTTCCAAAGTATTGTGTGTGTGCGAATGAGACTTTACTTGCTAATCGTGAATGAACCAGACGCATTTCCATTTCCTACGTGAGACGACTGATGCACTAGACTGAAGCAACCCTTCTACTTAACATAAAGAAGCAGCCGGGCCGAGCATTCATATCCCACTTGATCAGTGGTCTACTGGTACACGTGATGGAGCTAATCATAGCACAAATTTATCTAAGTATCGTAATAAGATGAGAGCTCTACGTCACACATCTACGTTAAAATTGATCTCAATCAGGAGTGGTTAAGTAAATTCACACTAATAACAAATGATCTTTTAGTGCAAGCCAAAAAGTCAATTATGTAAAGTTGTTTTTAAAAAGTGTTATTGCCCGACTTAATATGCCATGCAGGTCTCTAATGCCAAGTGTGCCAGTAGACGATGTGACGATGCCAGTAGTCGTCGCTGAAAATGCATGCGTTTTTGCTGTGCGGTGGCTTACTGCAGCTTATTTGTGCTGAGACAAGATTGTTGCTTTTAGGGGATGCGAAAGATTGGAGCAGTTGGTTATCGAATACTTCTTAGTATCAAGAATACGTGTAACGACCCCCGTTTTAGTTTTGTGTGTAATTTTTGTTAATGTGAGCAGCTCTTTGAACTTTTATTATATTCAGGGAAATAAGATGGCAGCCCAGAAAGATGGACAGACAGATGGTTTCTGATTGGAAAACTGGTTTTCCTCTTTTGAAGAACAACTTGCAATTTGTCGTATGGTATTGCAGAACAATGAAGTAGCTTTCTCTGTACATTCCAACAAGATGTTTTTTTACTTCTATTTTTTAAATTAATTGTTGATAATTATGTTATTAAAGAGACATTCCCATTCCTTTCATGTTTCGTTGTTGCAGCTACAGCCACTGTGCGCAGACTGTCGCATCTTTGCTGGCTAATCAGTTAAAATTAAAAGCAACATGAGGAGCTGAAACAGGAGTTGGGCCGTGGAATGTAAGAGTTTATTCTATGATAACGGTCCCATCTTTTACCAGTCACTCAATAGTAAAGACATGTAATTTCTGTGAGGTCTTAAAATCGTAAATTTCGCAACATTTCCGCTAAAGGGGTTCTAAAAATTATTCTTGAAGTGGTAGTTAAACAATCACTAACTATAGCAAGAAATGCCCACTTAATTTTCACAATAAAAAAGTGAGCCGCAAAAGGTTACTTGGAGAAATTTGTGAGAGGTGACTTTTCTGGCACTTGCGTTATCCAGCAAGCATCATGTTTAGTTGTAGTTTGAAATAGTTAGAAATTTACTACCACAATCTGAAAAACAAGATCCAATTTGAGATACTAGGTTAGTTAGTTAAAAACTAAAATCAAAATAAAAGCCTGGCCACCGGATGACTTTTTGAGGCTTGCAAAAAATGCCCGAGAACCAAAACGCTTTTTGTTTGTATGTCCTGCTAAATAATAATAACACAAAATACACAGCGAAAGCTAATGAGCATGTTGCTGGGGAAAGGCCATTCAGGACCTTCTAGGGCTTAAAGATGTCGCTTTTAACGTATTAACCGTCCGACAGTCACACAGTCTTATGAAGGGCGTTCAACAACTGCTACAGAAAGGTCTTTCACTCACCTAGACAACCTGATGGTTTGTCCAGCTTAAAGCAGTGTCCTCTGATACATCCTGTCTTGCAGTGCTGAAAAAACCGGTCTTCCTCTCTTTCGAGGAAAAGCATATTATCGCACGCCGTTTCCTGCAATCAGTGAGCGTTGTAAGCTTCATTGTGGCACAACGTTGTTCATAGATAGCATACTTTCGTGCTCCTTTGGACTTTTTGTTGTAAATTTTGTTAAGATGCAGGAAAATGGGATCACATCGTCAAATTCAACCACAAATCCATCACTGCAAAATTGTATTTAAATCCCTCAAAATTGCACCTTCTTCATAACAAAACGCACCGCGAAATCGAGTCTAATATTATCGCGAAAATTACATGTCCTTACTCAATAAGCTCGTTGTACAGTTTACATCCCCTATTTTCGTTTGTATGCTTGAGAAACTTGGTTTGTCAGAATAAAACTGGAGGTTTTAGTCATTGCATACACAGAATCATTAGCCAAAATTTTATTTTTATATTTTAAGCTATCCCAAGTTTTTGTCTTTATCTTTAGGATTTTTATCGATACTTCTTTGATATTAAGGGTATGCAAGCATAATAATTTTTAAGTCAGTCTGCCGAATTCGTCAAATGTATTGGAATTGTAAGTGGAATTCAAGTAGCTAATTGTAAAGGTTGCTGTTGAAATCCGGATTGCTAAAGTGAAATTACTTTTCAGAAGTAATACCTAACAAACTGATGAAATTAAATATTGTAGTTTACACCACTCTTCGAGATTGTCACTTATCACTTTGACCAACAGTGCTATTAATGTGTCAGTTTTTCTGTAGGCAAACCTCTGGAAGGAATGGTTCTATTGATTGTGACGTGCATGGATACATTTTTTTTTTTTTTTGCAAATGGTGTATCGAGTTTAAATGTGCGTGCCCGGACTGAAATGTTGCAAGCTCGTACTGCCACCATTGATATATTCGTCTGTTCAAATATTTTACCCAGAATAAATAATTGAAAGAGCGTGTATTCTGTGACCGAACAAAAGAAGAGCTCTATTTGCAGTATGCACAACTGGCCAATAAGGTATTGCCCTATCTGTCCACAGGTACTTTGCTTAACTTGCTACATCAAAATGGATGCACATATCTTTTAAGTTATGCGTATGTCAAGCTCTATTCCGTAAGTAACGCTCTTCTTTGCACAATAATATGGTCTTACCAGTCAGAAGACGTCCACGAAGGGCATGTTAAAATTTCCTTTGCTGCTATCAAGCTGATGTACGCTTTAAAACATTTCTTTGTGAAAACGTTTCAGTTTGTCAAGTGTTTGCTATTGAAGTTGAAAAGGGAAGTTGCATACCAACCTAAATGTCTGTCTGGGTAGGGTATTGAAACATTGTGCGGCATCACTTTTGAAATCAAAGACTTCCGAGTACCACCACTTAACTGCAGTTGTACTTATGGGAGGGTTTGGATGAACTTACATAATTGGAAACACAAAAACATTAGCTTACAAATCAATTTTTACTTGTCTCCTAAAATTCTTAGCATTATACGACCAACACAGTCTGGCTAAGCAACGGTGCTGGTATAAACCTCCACAGTTTTGTATAGTAAATCGAAAGTGAGAAACTTAAAGTACGTTCTTAGGCACTCGATAACAATAAAAACGTACCAGTCCAAAGTGTTAAGTTATACGGCCAACGTTTCCGCCAGAATTCGGATGTTATTCTTGGCACGGGAAACACACTTTCGGACTACTATCGTAATGTTACCTCGGTCTTGCTATTTTAAATGAAGTTTGTAGTCATGTTTCCGTCACAAATGAGAAGCTTAATTCAAATAATTCTGCTAACTTAGCGGCATTGGAAAATAAAATGGACAAAACTGTTTTGAATGCTGTTGAGGAAATTGCCATGGTGTTGGCTGTCCCAGCGTTTGAACTGCTTGGGACTAGGCGACTTCACGTAGCAGGTCGACAGGTCCCGTCTTCCACACAATAGTCAGAGCATGCAGTCATCTAGCCTAGATGGCCGCAATATCTCGCTGGCTGCTTTCCAAAGACGAAGATGACTTGTTACTTGCAGAAGTGGAACACTTGTTACAAGCGGGGGTGGACAGGAGCTCGTAGCCTTCTTCACCAGGATTGTGCAACCAGTAAAGGTGATACTGAAGAAGAACATGGGCCGGGGCCTCGTCTTTAACCTACGACTACTCAACTAGTAAGGTTAGTATTTTAGGAGACAAGTAAAAATGTAATTCTTAACATAAAAATTGTATTTTTTTCTTAATTTTGAATTTAAAAACCCAAGTTGCGGTAAAGGTTTCTTTTTCTTGTGTGAACTCTTCTAACTTACGTTAGTGTCCTCTAAAGCAGTCAATGCTGCTTGTTTATGGATCAGAAAGTTGTGTTATTTCCAAACCGAGTTACCAAATTTCACTGACTAACCTTCGCAGTGCAGGACCTTTGGAGCTTAAAACATTAGAGAGTTTGTTAAGCGCATTAGGGATGCACAAGTTATATAGCTAGTGGCAATAAAATCCCATTTGTTTTCTGTGGACGTTAATATCCAGGAATATATAGGCAAGCTTAAAACAGGAAGTCTTAAGGAGCAATAAAACCCTTAACACATAAGATAAACACACGTAAGTTTAACAAATAAGTTAAAATTGAGGTAAGCCTACTTTAATTTGGGCTCATTTGGGCGTAATTACGGCTCCATGGTGTGCTTTTCTCTGGCTGTTAAGTTAAACTCTATTCACTCACAAAGGCCAATTGTGACCACACATTTAGATGTTTCGTTATCTATGAAACTATTAAAGTGGAATATTTATCAAAAAAAAAGTTTTAAATTTTTTGACGAAAAAGAAATAATATTAAATAACGTTAAAAGTGAATGATTGTAGTTTACATTGGAATGCTCATTAACTGCAAAATTTTTGACAAAACGGCAAATCAAAAAAGTTAGGATCGCAAAAATTATTTTAGTATTACAGATGTAGAAAAAAATTAACTTGCTCCTTTTTTAATTTTTTTTCAATCTTTTCTAAAATTGCGGTACGTTTGCCGTGACATGGAATTTGTGCACTATAAAGGACATTGCAAAATTACTTGAATAGTTCAAGTTCAGTGAGACAGGCAAGGTGCGAATAAGAACGAGGAAACCATAGCTTCACGTGGAATTTGTGTATTGTTGGAAGAACTTCATCTGGATTCACTTGACCAAGTTCAGCTGACGTATATGCGGTTGTGAAAACATTAATTTTAACAGTGCGTTCCCCCTTTTGAAACTTTTACTGTAGCTCGCAGCAAATACTGTATAATACAAGAACTGGAATAGAACTGCTTTCACATTTCTTTAAAACTGGCATTTTGTTTAATACGTTTGCTCATCATTTTGGAACAAATGTGTTGGTACCGTAAATCGTGGTTAAACGCCCACCCTTCTAGAATACTGTAAGATCAAACGCGTAAAATAATGGAATTCATTCACCCTTTAAATTGTTGTTCCGTTTTAAAATTAAGTAAAAGATAGTGGGCAAAAGGAATGCCCGCACGGCTTGCTATGTTTACTAGCCCTTCTCCCTGCCTGGGGTAATAGTGGACTTTTCCTTTGTTTGCTTCCACTCTGCATGACGTTCCTCTTCCCCTGCCTCCCCTCTTCACAGTAATTAAAAAGATGTAAAAATTGACCTTTCTGATCCTTCAAACAGGTTTTATTATGCGAATTTTCTGTGACAAATGTACAGAAGCAAGCTTGTAAATGGATTACGCTTTATTTACCGGCCAAACCAGATTTTTTCCGTAATAACTGCGTAATTCCATGGGCGTTTAATACACGATTTACGGCAAAGCAAAGACATTTCAATTTCTGGTGTAACTTTCTTGCTATTTATTGCTTTTGGCGACTTGGAAAGATGTGTTTGTATTAAATGTTGAAGATTGTCTGCTTGAATCAAACCATTGGATTTTCTGGAGTCTGTGGCTCTTGTGTGCTACATACTGCCATACATTGAACAGTTATCATTTTACTGGGTTAGCATAGAAATGTTGTTATAGATTGAAGAAGTTTTCCTTACGATCCTCCGTGTGTTCCATAATTTCTACCGGCTCGTTTAATAATTTTGCCGGAAAAGTGGAAAACTAGTTGAGTTGATATGATCAGTCTTGAAACATCAGTGGACAATATTTGTAAATTTGGCTAAAGCTTTCAAGGTTCCATTATAACTGTACCAGAGTAGGGTTTTACCGAATGAAAATTTAAAAGATTTTTAAAATTTTTACTGTTGGAGTATTATTTTCAACATTTTTTTTAAAGTTGTTTTATGAGGTATGTGAATCCTGTCATCAGAATAAAGTAATTTACATCCAACTTAAACTGTTAATTTCATTCAGTGAAGTTAGATTTACTTATTTTTGTGTGTTTGTAGTAACATTCGTTCTTCCCACTTAGTAGAAACTCACTTTTATCGCCAATTTCCGTAGCTTTATCTGCACTACATCACTTAAAGGATTGGTGCTGGTATTGGCACCTTGCAGCCAAAGTAGAAACTGGACTCGGTACTGATTTATAGGTTCTGTCTGTGAGGACTAACTTGCTTGAACAGGAGTCGCCGCCATCTATGCCTCAAAAATACTAAAAAAAAAAAATAATAATAATAATAATAATAACAACAATGATCCGATACGGCCCAAAAATCACATGTGTCCTGTAGCCGTTGCCAGAAAGTCTTGCACCAAGAGATGGTGGCTCTAGACAAACCCATGTACGCTGGTAACCCTAAACTCATTTCTGTAGCATTGCGAATTATGGAAAATCGATCAGTGACAGCATCGTGAAACTCGGTGGAGGCCTGTCTCCCCCGTGCATTTTAAGCCATCCACAGGTCCGTACGCACCCTGAGTGGAGCTATTCACAATAAGCATTACTCGGAGCATTAAGGATGTTACAGGTGCCCGTTCAGAGGGTGAGAACTCCACCAAACCAGCAGTGTGAGCATCTTGAAACTTGGTGGAGACCTGCGTCTCGCCCTCACACATTTTAAGCGTCACCACGGGTCCGTGTACACACTGTGTGCGGGCGGAGCTATTCAAAAATAACCATGCGACGTTCCCCCTTGCTTCAGATGGCTTTAAACTTTAACTACAACCATACCTTTTGTCTCTTTGGCCCCGTCCAACCCTGATCAGAGGACTTTAAATAGTTATTGGCGCAACCAGCTTCATACTGCTCGGGCGACATGGAGACAATTGGTTTAGGAGTGTGAGAACTTATTTTAAGCAGTGTTAAAATTGCGTTTTCCGCCAGAACATCTGTCCCAAATCAAGTTGGCTCCAAATTTGATGAACTAGTGAAACTTTTTTTTTCCTTCTAAATGTGCTGCTTCCCTTTCCTCTTCGGATAAGTCAGGACAATTGAAACGCTTCATTGCAGGAGGGGAGGAGTGTAATGCGAGGATCAACTCCAATCGGGGGGTTATGTTTAGGTCTTGTGATCATTGTATTTCATTTTACTTTATTATAAAATAAAGCATAGTTAAATATAATAAAATCAAATGCCGAATGGACCTAAAAATAATTCTCCCACCTTTGGAGTTTACAAAATACAAAGCCACCCAGACATAACACTTGCACCTTTCGAAAAAATTCGATCGTTTAGTTATTTAGTTGAAAATATTTTACTTGGGGAGGGGGAGTTATTGTGAGAACCCCTCAGCTACTAAGGGGGAATGGGCACCCCTGGTTCTTTGCCGCTTCCAACACCATCGACCGGTGCGCACAATGATCATTCGGAGGCTAAGGATGAAGGATGTGCGGATGCTCCACGTACAGGCGTGAAAGTTGCTGGTGACCTTGAAATTAACGAACGCAACAAACTGAAACCCCGAGTTAACGAATGGAAAACCAATTGTTACGGACATCTGCTCCCAGCTGTCCTTGCCATGGGACCGGATCTGCATCCCGACAGATTACTAAAGGAGGAAAGAATGCAGAAGCCCAAGGAGGAAAGATTGCACAAAGAGCCAAAAGAGAAAAGAGCACAGGAATTGCCAAAGGGGGGAAGAATGCTAAAAGTGGAATGATTTCCAGAGGAGGGAAGCGTGCCAAAAGAAGAAAAAGTACTCGAATAGGAAAATGTGTAAAAGCTGAAAGAGTGCAGAAATTGTCAAAGGAGGAAAGCTGAAGATGAAGACTTTACAGAGGAGGGAAGAGTGCTAAAAAGGGGAATGATTGCGAAAGGAGGGAAGAATAAAGAAAGTGGTAAGAGAGCTCCAAAGGAGGAAAGAATAACAAAAAGGATAATTTGCCAAATGCAGAAAGCCAAAGAGGCAAGAGTACAGGAAATTGCGAAGAAGGAAAGGGAGCAGAAGAAGGCTCTCCAATGGAGGAAATGCTGTCAAAGGAAGGATGAATGTTAAGGAGGAAAGAGTGCTAAAAGTGGATTGATTACCAAAAGAGGGAAGAGTAAAGAAGGTGGTACGAGTGCCAAAGGAGGAAATAGTGCAGAAAATGCCAAAAGAGAAACGAACGCAGGAAATGCTAAAGGAGGAAAGAATACAGAAAATGTCAAAGGAGGAAAGACTGCAGAAAATTACAAAGGAGTAAAGAATGCAGAACAAGTCAACGAAGGTGAGAATGCTGAAAACGCCACAGGAGGAAATAGTGCCAAAGGAGGAAAGCATCCCAGAGGAAGGTTTACAAAGGATGGAAGAGTGGCAAATGAGGAAAGACTGCTAAAGGAGGAATGATTGCCAATGAAAAGATGAGTGAAGAAGGCGGCAAGAGCTCCAGTGGAGAAAAAACTTAGAGGAGGAAAGGGTGCCCAAGGAGGAGAGAGCACCAAAGGAGGAAAAGTGTTAAAGCAGAATGATTACGAAAGGAGGGAATTGTAAACAACGTTGTAAGAGTGCCAAAGGAGGAAACGGAGCAAATGGGGTAAAAAGCACCAAAGGAGGAAAGAATGCAAAAGATGCCAAAGGTGGAAAGACTACAGAAAATGACAAATGCAAAAGTAAGAAAGCATCCCAAAGCAAAAGCAACTGACCAAGGAGGGAAGAGTGCAGACAGAATGTAGAAAATGCAAAAGGTGGGAAGAGTGCTAAAAGTGGAATAAATGCCAAAGGAGGAAAGAGTGCTAAAGGCTGAATGATTGCTCAAGGAAGGAAGAGCAAAGGAGGTAAGGGTGCCAACGGAAGATACAGTACCAAAGATGAAAAATTACCAAATTTTGGGAATAATACCGATTCCCTGAAATTATAGAACGTGCCACGGGAGGAACGAGTGTCCCATAGTAGGAAAATTGCTAAATATGAAAAGAGTGCAGAAAGAGGAAAGTGTCACAAAGGCAGAGAGGCTGACAAAGGAAGGTAGAGTGCCAAATGAAGAAAGTGTAAGAGGTGAGAAAAGGGCTAAAGGATTGCCAAAGGACAGAAATGTAAAGAAGGAATCTCAAAAGAGCAAAGGCTGCCAAAGGTGGTAAACTTCGAAGTGCATAAAAAGTGCCAAAGAAGGAGAGCACCCAGAAGGAGGAAAGACTGACATAGGAGGAATAAGCGCCAAACGAGGGAAGATTGCTAGAGGCAGAATGATTGTCAAAGGAGGAGAGAAGGCAGAAAATTCCAAAGGAGAAAACGCAGCCAAATGCAAAGAAAGGAGGAACTAGTGACAAAGTAGGAAAAATTGTTAAATACGGAAATATTGCCACAGGAGAAAAGACCGCAAAAGGGCGAAAAATTGCGAAGGACGAATGTTGAAAGAGTGCCAAACGAGGAAAACATGCCAAAGGACGACAAATGTCAAATGCGGAATTTGTATCTGAGGAAAAAGAGTGAAAGAAAATGGCAAAGAGGGAAAGTGTTCCAAAGGACGAACGACTGACAACAATCGAATGATGAAGAATAGAAGAGTGCCAAAGGAGGAAAGAGTACAGAAAATGCCAAAGGAAAAAAAGCGTGCCAAAGGGAAAAAGAGTGAAAGAAAATGGCAAAGAGGGAAAGTGTTCCAAAGGACGAACGACTGACAACAATCGAATGATGAAGAATAGAAGAGTGCCAAAGGAGGAAAGAGTACAGAAAATGCCAAAGGAAAAAAAAGCGTGCCAAAGGGAAAAAGAGTGAAAGAAAATGGCAAAGAGGGAAAGTGTTCCAAAGG